>JACEIK010001138.1:59298-71706 GCA_018107945.1 Datura stramonium
GTTGTTGTTGTTATTGTTATTATTGTAATATTTAACCGTAAATACTAGTCAGGAGATTTACGAGTTTTTTTCTATGGGAGTAAATTTATAGTGATCATGATTTGAGTTAGCCGATATTAGAAATTCTCATAAAGTAAATGAAATTTCTTTGTCTATAACCTAGATATTCTTTAGGTGATGCAAAATATATTCTTTATGCAAACCGTAACTATTATATTATGATGAAAAATCTTATTTTTTTTAAATAAAGAGTGAAGGGTCAAAAACATATCTAAAGTATTTCAAATTTCCGAGTTTCATAGTTGGACTATCAGGTGTGCGAGTTTCCTACCTGAACTATCATCAAATGCTTATCAAAACACACTTTAACTATTAGTTGTTCTCTTTTCCTACCTGAACGATAGTGATATTTCAGGTAGGAAAAAGGAACAACTAATAATTGAGGTGTGCTTCGATAAACTTTTGGTGATAGTTCAGTTATGAAAAGTGAACACCTGATAGTTCAGGTAGAAAACTCGAAAAATCGAGATACTTCGAGTGTGTGTTTAACCATTAACTCTTTTTAATGTACATAATTGTGTATCTATACGTTATAGGTAGGATTTAAGACCGGAGGACAAGCAAATGACTAGTAGGCTAATTAGCACCCCTTATAAGCTATAGGTGAACTTGATTAAATCTGGCTTCCATTCTTAAATAGAAATCTCCGAGTGTAAACTTTGGGAATAATAAAGAAAGGCGCCATAAATAAACAGACACTTCAACTTAGCATCAACTGGCAAGTAAGCACTCCAACTTTGAACATGCACATCTAGACACCTCAACTCGTCTCCACTGTGTCAGTTGAACACTCCAACTTACAAAATGATTATCAAGACACCTCCAAAATTTATGTGTTATGTCAGTGTCGAGTGTGCACCAGACACAGTGGGGAGGTGTTGGAGTGTTTAGTTGTCAGTTGAGACCAAATTGAGATGTCTAGACGTGCAATCTCAAAGTTAAATTGCTTAATTGCCAGTTAAAACCAAATTTGTATGTCTATTTATATATTATGCCATAAAAAAAACTTTTAATAACAGTGCTTTTGCCTTATATAAATTTTTTTTACTCAACACGAATTTAAATTAATAGGACCAATAAATTCCGATATCTAATTGAAAGAAAATTACACAGAGTTACAATATAATTTTTTTAATTAAAAAAAGTACTCCATGTTTTAAATTATTGTAATAAAAAATTGCCAAAGTAATGAGTTAAATTTCTCTGCAGTTTCCTATATTTGAAAATTGTGCATAAATGTAGCTTCCTGGAAAAAGGGAAGACAAAAAGAATTGTATACAAAAACTTCTTTCCTATTAACAATAGTAATACACACATCATATAAATCGACACTTAAATTTGGCCTCAGTTGATAAGTAAATACTTAAATTTTGAGAGTGTACATGTAGATATCTCAACTTGATCTCAACTACAACTGAGCCCTCCAACTCGTTTCCACCGTATCTTGTAGATAGGGGTGGATTTACTAAGGCCTTAGGGGTGTCACGTTACATTGCTTTGTCGACTTTTTTTTATATATGTATGTATAATTAAAAGACAAAATCAAACAAGAAAATATATTGTGTAAAGTAACACACCTAGACACAAATGATCGTGTAGCTCAATTGATAAGATGTTTTAAATTTTTAGTTGAGGATGTGTTGTGATATGTGAACGCCCGACGGTATCTTACCACATAAATTTTGAAGGTGTTTAGATGATCATCTGTAAATTGGAGTGTTCAACTGACATAGTAGAAATGAATTGAGGTGTTTAATATGCACACACCCAAAGTTAAGTGCTTACTTGCCAGCTGAGATCAAATTTGAGTGGCTATTTATATTATGCCATAGTAATAATTACTTTATTAAATTTAAGCAAGGGTCATTTTATAAAATTAATTTAAATTAAAATTCATATTTATCGAGAAAGATCCAACTTATATATTGGACATACGGTATATAAAATTTTGTGGCAGATACCATAAAAGGATGTGGAGCAGCGGAGGAGGCTACTCCTCCCTGACCAGAGGTCTCAATTTTAATTATAAATATGAAAAAATCCTTGTCACAAAGTGGTTCCCCCCAATAGTCCTACGAAACATTGCAGTATAAACCATCCCAGGATTGCTAATTCCGAAATAAAAAATCCTACGAAACATGGAATGAGCTAACCCCGAAATTATAATTCCTTATTCCTCAAATCAAACGACCATAAAACTTCTAAATTCAAGTTTGTCTACATCCGATAAGAGCCAAACTAATGTAAAAAAAAACACTCCAGTACATTAAGCTCCTGCTATACGCATGATTCAAAGAAGGACCGAACCACAAGAGTACTGTAAGCAGTCTTATCATGCATTTTTGCAAGAGGGTGTTTTCACGGCTTGAAACGACGACAACAACCAAACTAATGGACCACAAAGGATTAGTTAAGACATTAACTTTATGGAACTAAGATTCTGTACAGGAACAAAGGAGCTGTTCTTTACATTGGATCTGTGGATTTGAATACATTAAAGGACTTCTTTCTTCATGTATAATGCGGAGAACAAAATGTCTCAAAAAAAGAAAAGCTGGCTCTGGAAAATGGATATGAAAAAATTTCAAATGTCGTAATCTATGTCCGTCGCGTTTTGTGCATCAGAACGACTGATCAAATGTCCTTGCTCGTCATATAGATCGAGGTTCTTGCAAGGGGCAGGGAAGATAGTCCCTATAACACGACCTTGAACGAAAGCACACTGGAATATATGCTTCTTCTTGTACGTTAACCCAACCGACATATCTCTGAAAGTAACGTTCCTCACCCAGATTTCTTTACTACCGTGGATTTGTACAGGCACGCGAACTCCTTCACCATGGATTGTTGTGTACCTTATGTTTTCCAGTAATGGGACAGCTTTGGGGTTGAATCTCTCATCAGCATGTTCATTGTAATCTGTTTTGATGACGATTCCCACCCTAACATTCTCGAATGTCAAGTTCCTGTATGTTATATCTCGAACATATCCTCCTCTTCCAGGCGCTGTTTTGATGCGTACAGCACGTCTCGAGTTCCAGATAAAGAGGTTTTCCACAGTGACATTTGACACTCCACCAGACATCTCACTTCCTATTGATACACCAGCACTGCCATGTAGCTCACTCAAGAGTTAGTCCCTAAGTTAAATATTTAGGGGTCGTTTGGTAGTTGGTTAGAGTTATGCAGTGATTAGTTATGAGGGAATCTATATATTTTTATAATTTCTCGAGCATGTATAACACACCAGAAATGCAACTGTTGTCAGAAATGTCTAATCCGCGAAAAGAAATGTAAGTACACATGCCTAGATGGAGATATCACCTGACATTGGAACGAATGACAAGGTTTCGAATGAGTATATTCTTCGAAGGCCGTCCATATGCAATTCCATACTGATCCCATCCACTCTTTATCGCGATGCCATCATCACCAACACTGATGTAACAGTTCTCTATCAACACATCTTCACAAGAATCTGTTCACTCCATTAAAACAACATCAAGAACTTATACAGAGTGACTGGCAACCGTATATAAGCAATAAAAATGTACAGAGTGAATATCAGATCCTTAGAGTGATGTCAACATCAGACGCATCACATTTCAGCAAAACCCTGTCTAAAACTTTTTTTTTTTGCTAAAAGAAGATCGTATTGACTGAAGAAATACTGCAAATAAGTATGTCAACTTGAGCTATTATTGCCTTACACTGCTTAATCAAAACCCAAAAACCAGCACCACGACTATCAAGTGACGCAAGTAAGTTTCCGGTATAATTCCTCGCTCGTAATTGATTTGATAAAAGAATCAGAAATCTATAAAACCAGAAGTTCACAAAAGTTGAGTCTAAAATGTAATTACATTCCCAGATGACCTAACCAGATCATGAAAAATAACAGAACTGGTAAATTCAAAAAATCTAGAAATTCTCAGCATAAGGCTACTAGCTCCAATATTCATTTATAAAAAAAAACTGAACATATCAAAGACTCACCCGGATCTATGCCATCAGTATTCGGAGCCCCAGAGATGGGTGCCAGGATTGTAACGTTCCTGATTGTTACATTCTTGCAGTCGTACGGATGGAGTGTCCAAAAAGGAGAGTCTTGTAAAGTTATATTTGAGATTAGTATGTCAGTAGACCACATGATCTGTATGAGCGGTCCTCTGGTATGGTTAAGAAGCTTCTGCCGGAATTTCTTCCACCATGCTTGACCCTGCCCATTAATGGTACCATTATGCCCTGTTAACAGGAACAACATATGCATAATTAGATCCACTGGTTGTACATGTATACTTCACAAACATTCTGAATACTTCAATCTAGAAAATATGCTTAAGTTATTTTGAGCATGTAGTAGGTACAGCTTGCCTTTGCAGCATATCTTATAAAGAATGTCGATGAATAAAATGATTAAGTTTTGTTTGCCAAATATCTCTGAAATTTTTATATGGAATTAATAAGAAAACAACACCTAATATTTTTTGGCACCAAGAAATTTTTGGATTATCTCTTTCTCCCCCAAGTTCCCTTCATTTAAGAGGCAATAATTCCCATTACACTAAAAAAGAAGAATCTCTTGTAGTGCTTATGGAGCATTTATTGACTAAGCACCAGCAATTGATGGCCGCCACGAGAAAAACTATGACTATAGAATCATCCATGGACTTGCCACATGAACGATCTCAATGATTTGCATCAATTACTAACAGAAAATAAGACCCCAAAACAGATAAATTCAATTTCCAGCGAAAACAACGATAGTGATAGTAAGAAATCATCAAAGGATAACAATAAACAACTTATAAACCAAGGACTTCAAAATTTTAAAACATTGTGCTGCTTTTGTGAAGCTCAGGATGAGAGAGAGAATTTCAAACAGAGGTCAGAGTCAAAAGCACCTGTGATTATCACATCTTTGAGTTTTTGGCCATGGATTAAACTTCCATAGCGCGGTCCACGATGCTCTCTTCCGTACCCATATGAAGGTAAGGGAGGCATAAGAGGCCAGTACTTCTCATCCTGTTGAATGCCACAAATACAAATAGAAATACAGAAATAAAATAGCTTCTGTTAATTCTCTACTAAAAAGAGGACAAACAAGGCTTCAATTAAGGGAGGTATACTCATGTTTTAGATGAGACGTGATCAGGTTATTTCGATGGTCAAGAAAACAATTGTTAGAGAACAATATTTCCATGAGTTGGCAAAAAGATGCCAATGTAATGACAAAATTGTAGTTCACTTTTCTTTTGCAAATTACAACTAGCAATTCAAACTGAACCTTGCAGGCAAAACTGTTTCAGCACAAAAATGTTCCCTGCAATTACTGTCGGAACTGACAAGTAAATGGATAGTTCTTAAGTTAAACTGGTGGGCCAACCAATATTTTTTAAAAGAATTCCTATTTTGGATACAACAGTGCGCAACAACAGTCTGGGATATTCTAATGCACTTCCACCTATTTATTACTTCCAGGAAAAGGACCTTATTCAATTCCCCTATCATGACTAGTGCACACACAGAAACACACACACTCAGCAATTCGATCAGAAAATAGTTTGGTTTTTGGTTGTCTTGTTTTGCTTTTTAACAATGCGTGGTTGGATTTGGTTTTGGATCAATGAGATTAGTGTGTGCTAGAAGGATTGTTTTGAAGAACAGTCTTAGTGTGTGCTAGAAGGATTGTTTTGAAGAACAGTCCTTTAGCTGTTTTTTGATTTCTGTTTCCAGAAAGCAGAACCAGCTTTCATTTTGGCTTGTCCCCTTAAACGATTTGCACTTGAATCGCTTGTATTTACATTAATTCGTTAGGGTCAACCTACTTAAAAGATGAAGAATTAACTGCAGAATTTTGCAGCAATCAACCCACCTGGGAACCATATTACTCCCTTTTGAGTTTGTTAGAAGACGCAATACTTCAGAACTAGACTAGGGGCCTTATGCCAATCAATGCTTTATCATGTACCAGCATAACAACCTTAGGAGAGTCTTCTCAAGGTTCTCACTCCTGGCAGATTGCATGCTACATGAAATGTTCAGAGGAAATACAAACCAATGTATTGTGCAATCTAAATTATAAGAAAGAGAGCATAATATAACACCCAGGCATTTAGATGTATAATGTATTACAACCTCCGAGAACTAGGCTATGAGTCTAGAAAGCTTCAAAATTTTAGATCGTAAAGCCATTTTGCTGAAAAGAGTTGGAAAGGAAGATAGCTGAGCTCTATGTTCGAATCATCTAGGAGAACTGTAAGATAGATGAAGATATAACACAGAACTAAAATAGGATGGTCGAAATGGATGAGTGCCATCGGAGTGTAATGCCATAGGAGGATGTCGACAAAAGCAGAGGGGGATTTGGAATTTTAATTTGATGGTTCAATCTTTATCATTTTACTGCTATACTTATTACACTTTTAGACTTATAAGGTCAAATATAATATTTATTGAAAATTTACTAAGCTCCATATTAAAAGTATTGGATTCAATTGAATCCGTAGTTTGTTAGCTACATTCACCCTGGAAAAAAGTGAAAAGCAAGTTCCACAAAAAAGTTACAAAAAAAAGGTTGTAAAACCAAAATTTTTACGTGAGAGTGAATACTAAGCCTCTAAGGTGAAAAAATATCCACAAAACGAGTGTTGCAAAAATGTGGAGATGGATGTGCAGATCTGACAGATGGTAAGATAAGGTCGCCTGAGATGGTTTGACCATGTCCTATAGAGTCTTCCAAATACACCAGTGTGTAAGCGCGATACCTTAATGATTTCAAGTATTAGTAAGGGATGAGATAGACCTAAAATTAATAATTTACAAGGAAGTTAATGCAAAGAAGCTACAAACCCTCGGTATATAGCAACAAATAGGACACAATGAAAGCAAAAGATCCATATAAGCGTATGTACCAGTTGGGCTTAAATCTTGTCATGACGCTACTGTTACATTAGATATAGTATTGCTAGGAGAATTTTCAGTAATGTTTAGAGATTTGTATGTCAGTCGAACAGGTAGATAACACCTAGAGTTAGAAAACCTATGAATATTGGAATTAAACTGGTCCAAATAGAGCAACATGTATAGCAAGAATTCATATCCCATACCAACTAACTTGGGATTGAGGAGTAGTATTTGGCTTATTTGTAGTTTACACTCATATCGCTAGTTTTCAAAAGTGAAAAGTAATCGCATAATCATATCCAAAGGTAATCCTTCGTAGCACCGGCATTGATTGAAAGAGGAGAAGCAGCTGGTAACTTAGTGAATTAAATGACTATTAGAAGAGGTGAATATGACTAATAAACAAATAAAGAGACCCAAAGGGCCATTTCGACAGCAACCATAAAGAATGCAAATGAAATGGCAGGGAATAAGATTGAAACATGGTTAGAAAAATATAGTTAACTTTCACAAGTGAGGCACTATTCACAGGCAACTTTTCATGCTGCGGATCTCTAATCCAAACCTGACTTCTTGTATACTACACTTCTGAAGGGATTTAGGAAAATTGATCTAATTTGAATCCTAGCAGCTATAAGACTCTTATTTTATCTTTGTAGGTATCAACAATTTGGGATTGAGGGGTATTGATTGACTGAGGTGTTAGCAGCTTTATATTAAATGCCTTTTTATTAGTAAACTCCATCTGTCCTATTTTATGTGAAGCGGAGAGTACAAGGGTCAATGCACTTTATTTCAGTGGGAGTCGGGCATAGATTCTTCAAGTTCTTTGAAAATAAAATTTGCATATTTGGACAACATAGTTAATAATTCAAAATATTAAAAAAGAGTTTGAGAAAATCATAGTCAAAGAAAAAACTGTTTGACTCCCCGATAGTAATAGTGTTAGATAAAATGGGACAGAGGGAGTACAAAAATTGCTTTGGCATTCAAAATCAATAAATCAATATGGGACTTGGATAGGGATTTACGGATTTAAAAATCTTCTTTCACAACATTTTAAATCAGGAGAAATCCCCTTGGCATTTAGTAGTTAATCAATAAATTCCCACTTGTATCTTGTATTACAACTAGAAATGTGTATTTGCAAAGGTGATGCTTAAAACAAAAACATTTAATAGCTCTTATGCCTATCTACAAGCACCAATCATTGCCAAACAAATTGAGGGATAGGTTGCGATCAAAAGATGAAGACTGCCAAAAAGAAAATCAAACAAAACGCCAATCCTCAACAGAGAGAAAAGAAATTAAGGAGCAAATCAAGAAAGGTGCCAAACAACTTAAGATATATTGAATGCAAAGTTAGGTCAAAATAGTTCTACCCAAATTAGAAGTCTGACTTAGAAGTTATGGATAGATTGGACTGAGTTAGCAACCTAAGATGCATATACTAGTGAAGGAGAAAATCTTACCTTAGTTAGACACATAAGAGTTTATATCTGAGCAGTAGAAAGATGTCGCTAGGTGGATCGTAATACAAAAAACCAGAACGTGCTCTACCAGGAATACTACAAATGGAATTCTCATCCACCATTATCACAAGAAACTGCACTCTCGCCTCTGAACGGTGAACACAAATTATGAAATGGATCCAAACAAGGCAATAGAAACTGCAAAAGATATAGCTGACTGCAGTTCACGTGTTAGCGCAATAGTTAAGAGTTGTTGTACTTAATTATTCAGTTACTAACCATTAATTAGTTTGCTAGAGGAGGTTAGACGCTTTTAGGTCCTTGTATAAATACTGTTGTACATTCGTGACCCTTTAAGCTTTCAGCTCCTTTTTGCAATACGACCTAAATAGCTTTCCCATTTTCTTTCTCTCTATTTTCATTATCTTCTTCAAGACAGCTGATTGATAACTGATTTTAACAAAAACAACAGCATCGCTCACTTTTCATCAATCCACTAAACTCGGTTAATCCAAAACTAGCTGGAATATCAGTATCAAACAAATCCAAGCTACCTCCCCAATACACCAATAATGATAAAGGCTTCGATAAGTAACACTAAGCAATTAGCTAGGTGATTTCTTTTCGATCTGTCTTAGCCTTGACGGGCAGAGTTACCCGTATAATTAGTCGAGGTGCACGCAAGCAATTAGCACTATGTGAAACTCACATATCTAAGCAAAGCCAACTAAACAATCAAATAAGAAACCACACAATTAGCATAAATTGGAACAATGAAATGAAGAATTAAACATCAAGAAAGCAACTTTCTGAGTTCATTGAGCAAGATTAATACTATTAATGCTGACAGATTAAGAAATTTGTTAAAACTTACATCAACACCCAATATAACAGCTCCTTCAGCAAGGAAGAGAGTCATATGACTGGTGAGATTAAACGGCGCCGTCAGCCAATAACCTGGTGGCACATTGAGCTGCCCTCCACCTTTTTTCCCAAGTTTGGCAATGGCTAATATTGCCCTCTCAAACGCTGCCGTATTCACTGTAACACCATCCCCAACCCCACCAAAGTCCGTCAAGTTAAACGCCACCGGTCGGAGCCTCGGCAGCTGCCTCACAGGAAAAACCCGCCGGAAAATCAAGATTCCGGTAGTAGCATCCATCTGCCACCAGAAAACAGATACCAAGAACGCGATCCATACCACAGTAACGATGGCCTTGTTGGTGGTGAAAATTCCCGGCATCCATCGACGTGGATGGTGGGTTTGCGTCCACCGCCACCAAAACGACGACGTTACTGTCTCCACCATATGATATTATCAAAAAAACAAACCAATCTTAGAACCAATCAAGATGTCTTTTTTTCACTACACTCGACCTCAAAGATTCTATTTTTTTCTTCTTTCCAAGTAATGCTAAGTGAGATATCAAGAAATGAAAATGGGTTTAGAAGATAGATAGTTTAGAGAAACATTAATGGGGGTTCAAGAATTGGAAGGTGAAGTGTAGTGGTCAGAACCAGTGGAATGGTTGAGGGAGATGGTGATAGGTATATAGTGGAATGAGTAGATTCAAAGGAAGAAGAAGCAGAAAGACTACAAAAGAGAAGCAGAAGCCATAGTTTTGATGGTTCATTGATTTTGATTTAGTTTAGTGTTAGATTATATTGTATTATTTTAAGATTAAATTATTCAAAATTATTATATGTGAAAATTTTGTATGGAACACGGCATTTAGTGATAATTATTTTATTAAGTCTTCTCCGTCCTCTAAAAAGTCTCGTGGAAAGTATGATTATCAAGTTGTTAGAAGTCACTGCTCATCAAGAATAGTATGAGTTATACTATAGGATTAAATATATTCTGTCGTTAACAAAGTAAATAAAATTACCAAATTGATTTAAAATATCTAATTTTAATTAAATTACCCATTTTTTCTTTAAATCCGAACATAACCCACTAAATTAAATAAACTCGTTAGGATTTAATTATTCAAAACAAAACAAGTTCTCAAATTATTCAAAGAAAAAACCTTAGAAATAAAAGAAGTTCGATCATATAGTTATTTCTCTTTCAAAAATATTGAAACAAATAAAATAGAAATCAAATATTTGCCAAATCTCTTCAAATTAAGAACGATGAAGCCTGTTTTGGTAAATATTTGGTTGCTATATATTTTATTTGTTCCAATATTTTTTGGGGAGAAATAACTGTATGTTCGAACTCCTTTTATTTTTAAGGCTTTTTCTTTGAATAAATTTTGAGAACTTGTTTTGATTTGAATAATTAAATCATAATGAGTTTATTTAGTTTAGTGAGGGCAGATTCGGATTTAAAGAAAAAATGGGTAATTTAATTGAAATTGGGTATTTTAAGTCAATTTGGGGGATTCCATCCAATTGATGGGCAATTTTGTTTACTTTGTTAACAACGGAGTATATTTGACCCTATAGTATAACCAGTGACAATGTTAGCTAATATACTAAAGTAAATGAGTATTTTTGACCCTTTTCCCTTCTTTTTTATATAAAAATAGTGTCAAGTGACATTCCACGTGAATAATTAAGGAAATTAATTCAAATTTTTTTAAAAATCACGTCTATAATATCTTTTTTTGTCAAGTTTCCTACTTAAACTGCCAAGTATTTGCGTTTTCTATCTGAACTACCACCAACTCTTTATTAAAACATACCTCAAAATTAATGAGTCAGTTGCCATGTGGATGAGATTTTATGGGAAAATTAATTTGTCACACGCTTAGAAGCAWTTGTATGCAAACACTTGGTCTTGTCAGTTTTGAGGTGTGCTCTGATAAATATTTGATGATAGTTTAGGTAGTAAACCAGTGCACCTGATAGTTTCGATATGAAACTCCCAATAATGTGATATTTTAGGTGTGTTTTTCACCAGTCACTCTTATTTAAATATTTGGATAGATTATATCGTCGTCTTTCGTTATTACATAATGTCATACATCAACAACTTGAAGGATAAACCAATAAGAAAAGTTGGATACCGAGAACTACTATAAAAAGGTAGGGTAAATGATAAAATAGAATTATTAAATAATAAATAAAAACAAAATGAGAAAAAAAGATAACGACGCGATTACACCAAATCAGTATTTATATAAAATAATTTTTTTCGTCATTAAGTAACGATACGATACAATAAAATTTAAGTAATAATTAAAATAAATATTATATTTAAAATTAACAAGACAATAGGTAACAATCATCCAAAGAAGTTGTATAGCCTGATCTATTTAAGGCTTATTTAGTACGAGAGATAAGGAATAAATAGTTATGTAATTAATTTTTGAATGAGTTTATCTCACATTTGGGTTAGATAAAATCTCGGGATAACTTATCTCTTGAATAGTTATTCTGAAATTATAATATTATTTTTACCCCACAATTAGAATGAAATACTAATCCCGAAATAACTAATCGCAGGATAATTTATCCCAAGATAACTTATTTTTCAACCAAATAACCACTTAGGATTTTGCTTATCATAAAAAATAAAAATAAAAATAAAAATAAAAATAAAAATAAAAATAAAACTAATCGAGATCATAGACAATTCAAAATTTTAAATTTATGAGTTACTACGTCAACTTCAAGTTAATATACCATGCTCCTTCTGCTAATTATTATTTTCCCATCTCATATATTAGTTTCACATTTTCCTTTTTACATGTCTCTCGAGAAATTATAAATAAAAATATTTTTACTATTTTACTCTAATTTCTATCTAATATATTGCACTTTATTATTTAAGAACAAGACTAAGTTAATCTTATTTAAAGAACATTTAATATTAAGAATAAAATTGAACAAAAATAATTAATTTTATCTTGATTTTTGATTTTGTAAAATGATAAGTAAATTGAGAAAAATATTTTTAGTAACATTGACAACTAATATAGAACTCAAAAAGTAAAATCATCTAAATATTTAAAAATTATTA
>JACEIK010001138.1:72190-98542 GCA_018107945.1 Datura stramonium
TCAATGATTCAAGTTTGGGAGTTTGATGAGTTGGTATTTTACCAAATGAGCTCATTTTCTACTCTAGTGGGTGATTCAGTTGTAGCTAGACAGGTGTATAGAGGATGCCCGATCACAGTCCTTCAGAAGGTCAACTCAGCAGATCTAGTAGAGTTAGCCATGACCGATTTTGATGTTATCCTCGGCATGGATTGGTTTCTTGCATGGTATGCCTCAGTTAATTGTAGAACCCAGGCAGTAGAGTTCAGATTTTTGGGTGAGCCAATCATAGAGTGGAAGGGTAGTCCAGCTGTGCCTGTAGGTCGTTTCATTTCCTACCTCAAGGCCAGAAAGATGATCTCCAAAGGTTGTGTATACCATTTAGTTAGGGTTCAGGATGCTACTTGTGAGACCCCAACTATCCAGTCAGTTCCAGTAGTATGTGAGTATCCAGAAGTCTTCCCAAATTATTTACCGGGAATCCCTCCCGAGCGGGAGATTGATTTTGGCATTAACCTTCTTCCCATTACGCAGCCTATATCTATTCCTCCTTACAAAATGGCTCCACCCGAGTTGACGGGATAGTCTAAAGACCTTTTAGATAAAGGGTTCATTAGACCGATAAAATCCCCATGGGGTGCACCAGTTCTCTTTGTCCTAAAAAAAAGATGGTTCTCTTCGTATGTGTTTTGATTATTGGCAATTGAACAAGGTCATCATCAAGAATAGGTATCCTCTACCCAGGATTGATAATTTGTTTGACCAGCTTCAGGGTGCCAAGTGCTTTTAGAAGATAAACCTTAGATTTGGATACCATCAGCTCAGGGTTCGGGAGAGTGACATCCCCAAGACAGCCTTTAGGACGCAGTATGGTCATTATGAGTTTGTAGTTATGTCTTTTGGACTAACAAATACTCCTTCAGCTTTTATGAATTTGATGAACAGGTGTTCAAGCCATTCTTGGATATGTTCGTGATCGTGTTTATTGATGACATCCTAATGTACTCATGGAGCGAGGAGGAGCATGCCGCTCATTTGAGAGTGGTGCTACAGACTCTCAAGAATCATCAACTATATGCTAAATTTAGATAGTGCGAGTTTTGGTTGAACTCAATGGCATTTTTGGGCCATGTGGTATCAAGTGAGGGCATAAAGGTGGACTCTCAAAAAATAGAAGCGGTGAAGAATTGGCCTGGACCCGTGAATCCTTTAGACATTCGGAGCTTTTTGGGCTTAGCTAGCTATTATTCAAGATTTTTTGAGGGTTTTTCATTTGCCGCAGTGCCATTGACCAAATCTTCCCAAAAGAAAGTGAAATTTCAATGGTCGGATGCTTGTGAAAAGAAGCTTTCAGGAGTTGAAGACTCCACTCACCTCAGCAGCGGTGTTAACCCTACCCAAAGGTACCAATTGGTTTTTGGTGTATTGACACTTCTAGAATCGGCCTTGGTTACGTATTGATGCAGCATGGTAAAGTGATAGCATACGCTTCCAGACAATTGAAAGTTCTAGAAAAAAATTACCCGACCCATTATGTTGAACTGGCGGAGGTGGTATTTGCCTTAAAGATATGAGGCACTATTTGTACGGGGTCCATGTAGATGTGTATACGGAACACAAGAGCCTATAGTATGTGTTTACACAAAAGGGTCTAAATTTGCACAAAAGGAGGTTGTTGGAGCTACTCAAGGATTACGACATGAGTGTCCTTGACCATTCGAGCAAGGCTAATATAGTAGAAGATGCACTTAGTAGACTCTCCATGGAGAGTGTCTCCCATGTGGATAAGGGGAGAAAGGAGCTGGTGAAGGAGTTTGTTTGGTTGACTCGACCGATGGCGGTGTTATTATTCAGAGCGGCTCAGAATCGTCCTTGGTGATTGATGTAAAAGCTAGGCAAGACGAGGACCCCATTTTTTGTAAAGTTAAAAGGAAGTCGTTCAGAATTAAAAGGTAGAGGTCTTCTCCAAAGGAGGAGATGGGGTGCTTCGATATCAAGGTCGCTTGTGTGTCCCGAACGTTGATTATTTGAGAAATAGGATGTTGCATGAGGCTCATGGTTCTAGGTATTCGATACATCCTGGTGCCACCAAGATGTACCGCGACCTACGAGAAGTCTATTGGTGGAATGTCATGAAGAAAGACATAGCAGAATTTGTAGCTAAGTGTCCAAACTGTCAGCAAGTGAAGGTTGAGCATTAGGAACTGAGAGGTGTGCTTCAGGATATCAGTATTCCTACATGGAAGTGGGAAGAAATAAATATGGACTTCATCATTGGGTTGCCTCACACTCGTCACAGTATGACTCCATTTGGGTGGTTGTGGACAGGTTGATCAAAGCCGCTTATTTTCTACCTGTCAAAACCATGGATTCACCGGAGGATTATGCCAAACTCTACATCCGAGAGCTAGTAAGTTGCATGGAGTGCCCTTGTCCAACATATCAGATAGAGGTACTCAGTTTACCTCTCAGTTCTGGAGATCGTTTCAAAAGGAACTTGGTACTCAGGTTAAGCTCAATACAACATTTCACCCACAAACGGATGGTCAAGTGGAACAAACAATTCCGACTCTCAAGGACATGTTAAGAGCATGTGTGATTGACTTCAAGGGTAGTTGGGATGACCATATGCCTCTTATTGAGTTTGCATATAATAACAACACTTATTCCATCATTCAGATGGCTCCATTTGAGGCTCTCTATTGGCAGAGGTGTAGATCGTCTATTGGTTGGTTTGAAGTCAGTGAAGCGACGATGATAGGACCAGATTCAGTCCATGAGGCCATGGAGAAAGTTCAACTCATACAAGACAAGTTGAAAATAGCTCAAAATCTCCAAAAGTTCTATGCTGATGTGAGAAGGAGGGAACTTGAGTTCCAAGTTGATCATTGGGTGTTTCTAAAGGTGTCTCCCATGAAGGGAGCGATGAGGTTCAGAAAGAAAGAAAAACTCAGTCCCTGATATGTAGGCCTATACCGGATTGTGATACACGTGGGTAAGGTGACCTATGGGTTAGAGTTACCCTTAGAGTTAGCTTCAGTTCATCCCATTTTCCATGTATCGCTCTTAATGAAGTTCTTGGGTGATCCATCTTTAGTTGTTCCAGTGGAGAGTGTAGGAGTGAAAGAACACCTTAGTTATGAGGAGATTCCAGTGGAGATATTGGATCGTCAGGTTCGGAAGCTAAGGAATAAGGAAGTAGCATCAGTAAAGATTTTATGGAGGAATCAACATGTTTAGGGAGCTACGTGGGAAGCTGAAGCAGATACGATGGCTAGATACCTACATTTATTCCCTACCGACTTAGTTCCAGCTTGAGGTATCGATTTTGCCCTAAAACTCTATTCAGTTTCATGATCAGTTCATGTTCCCTAGTTTCTTTCATGTATATGGATGTATGTACGATTCATGAATTCAGTTCTGTCATGTAGTTTAAAATGGAGTTAGTCATTCCGTTAGTTTTCAGCTTATACGTCATGCCCCTAACCTACACCCTGGACTTAACATGGTACTTGAAGCCACAAGTGACCCCAAGTCAACCCTTGGTCTATCATTCACTAGTATTATGAGTAAACATGCACAACGGAAATTCTAACTAATAACATCAAAGCATTTTTAAGAAAATTTAAAGACTAAAAATAGAGAATCTAAAATATCTGAAAACATATCTGAAACCAAGTCTGGTCTTAAAACCATCTAACTAAGGAATTGCTGGGACAAGCCCCCAGCTAACTCTAAGTCTAACTAAACTAAAATCTCAACTGAAAGAAAGTAAAGAAAGGCCCTTGAATGATGAGGAATCACACTTCGACTGCAGCGGAGGAGGATCTGGATCGCAACGGCTAACGATGCTAAGTCTGGGAACCTGAAACTGTATCATGAAATGATACAACATAAAAGTATGTGTTAGTACTTTGAATGTACTGAGTAAGTGAGAGAAACATGAATAACATGACAGAACTAGTATCTGAGCTGATAGGACATGAAATGACCAACTGAAATGCTGAAAACTGATACAACTGGTATAGAACTGATATGGTAAAAAACGACCTTGGATGATGGTCATAAAAATGTCCTAAGTCTGAGATACTGCACTGAACTGATCTGAACTGATCTGAACTGAGAAATCTGAGAATAAACTGAACTGACTAGTGGGAGAGGCTTTAACTGACATATAACCACGTGAGCTAGACATGAAGTCCGATGTACACACCCCGTCGGTAGGACCCAATATACCTTGCAAGGGTATAAAGGCATGGACTGTGAAAATCACTGTCAAAAGGGGACCGTTAGGCAAAGTAAATAAAACCTAGATGGCAACGTAGTTCTGGAACCTGGGTGCGCTGGAACCTCAGCCCTTTCGGTGCTAAGTCCTACTCCCATTGGAAAATCCTATTACTTCTACTACTAACAAGTGGATAGCTCGATACTGGGGTCCAAGACTATACTGACCCAGGGATACTGTCAGAGAGTTCCTCGAGCATCTTATAGAACCAGATTCTGAAACTGAGTTTTAACACTGGTCAGAGCTGCTTATCTCGAAGCGTCGTAACCGTCTTGAGAACAACTGATAACTGAACTGGGGTCCGGGGACTGGTCAGATCTATAACTCGAATGTCATAACCGCCTAATGGACCAAATAATTGTAATCAGAATATGAGTCTGATAACTGAGAGGCACCACTGACACCTCAGGAAAAGTCTATAGTCAAACTGATCAGCTGACATTTCTGACTAACACTGAATATCCTAGTACTTTGACTGAAGCTAAATTGACAATTCTGAGAATATATATATATATAGGATATACACATAAAGCATTATAAAATTACCTAACTTTGAAATATGCAACCAATTCTCAAGAATTCAAAGTTAAGCAGAATTCTAATTTCTGACTTTTCAACAGTTGGGGCCGAATCTTTGAATTGATGGAACAAGCATCATTTTAATTACAGGATGTTGGAAAATATTTACAATTAACATGGAATAGGATTCCACAATAATTTATCATGAGCAATAACAATATCTTCAATTTCGTAAGTTCAAGGCTAGGTCTGAAAGTTAACAGAGAGAGAGAGAGTTTTTGGGGAACGCAAGGGGAGAGAAATCTCCTTGATGAATTCCCACATACCTGTAGAAGAAACTCTGGTGGAAATCTTTGAGAAAAATTGAGAATATTGACGTCTGCCCTAGCTTTTGTTTTGTGCTTCCAGAGAAACTCTACGCTCTATTCTTGAGGATGAGAGAAGGAATATGGGGAAAAACCGTAGGTTACCCCTTCTAAACCTCTGAATGAATCACAAACGACGTAGTCTAGGGACTAGGTAGATTGAATTTTACAAAAATAACCCTGGGATTTAAATTTGAAATCTGGCCAACAGGAACCAACGGGCCTCAGAACGGATCATCGGAAGAATCGACGGTCCGTGGAATCTGGCCTTGGTTTCTAGGTTCAGAAACTAGATTTACATTTGTGACCCACAGTTAGGTACAACGGTCCGTTGGAAGCAACAACGGGCCATTGATACCTCCCGTTGAATATAGAAAGAAAACTGGGAACGGGGACAACAGGTGATAATAACGACTCGTTGGTAGGACCAACGGGCTATTGTATCCCTTCGTGGTTCACACGGCTGGGTTCTGGAACTGAATGACGGGTGGTCACAATGGCTAGTTGGAGGCTACCACGGGCCGTTGATCCCTCCCGTTGTCTCGGGGAAAGGGTCTAGTATACCTCTGAATTTGGGATTCAACGGACGATAAGACGGCTCGTTGTTGGAATCAACGGGTCATCCTATGACACGTTGTTTCCCCTCAAAGAAAGGTTTCTTCTAACCACGACCACTTACAACAGTCCATTGGTTCCACTAATGGTCTGTTGTGGGGGTCATGTGAGACATAAATTTTTTTTCTGGTTTCCTGTGGTTTTTAATGCAACGTCTGAATTTGGTCTAGGAAAGTTTCGGGGTGTTACAATATCTCCCCCTTGGGATCATATGTCCCCGAATGAATACCAAAATTAGGAAAAAAGCTGATATTTCTAAAATTGAGGCTATGATTGATTTCTGAAGGAGTAACTGACTCCAAACTGACTTAACCGTACTACTTGAGCTGATACAACTAGGATGCTCATAGGAAATCAAAATAGAGCTGATAAGTACGGGACTGATTAGAGTACTGAGAAGGGATTTAGTACCTAATTCTAGAACTGAACTGGAAGAGAACAAGTTAGGTTATCTGGCCATCATGTCTGCTTTTGCTTCCCATGTGGCTCCTTAAACTTGCTCGTTTCTCCAAAGAACCTTGACTGACGCTATCTCCTTATTCCTTGGCTTACGAACCTGACGGTCAAGGATTTGGACTGGTACCTCCTCATATGAGAGACTATCTTTTATCTCCACACTGTCCAATGGCACTAATGAAGTTGGATCACCAATGCATTTCTTCAGAAGTTACACATGGAAAACTGGGTGTAGTGCTGCTAGTTCTGAAGTTAAGTCTAGCTCCTAGGCCACCTTACCAATCCACATAAGAATCTTATAGGGTCCAACATATCTTGTACTGAGCTTTCCCTTATTTCCAAACCTCATCACCCCTTTAATGGGTGAAATTTTCAAGTATACCCAGTCATCAACTGCAAACTCCAATTCTCTTCTCCGCACATCAACATAAGATTTCTGACGACTCTGAGCTATTTTATATCTCTCGGATGAGCTAAACTTTCTGCATTGCCTCATGTACTGAGTCTGTCCCTATCAGGGTAGCTTCACCAACTTAAAACCACCCTATAGGAGATCTACACCTTCTACCATATANTCACCAACTTAAAACCACCCTATAGGAGATCTACACCTTCTACCATATAATGCTTCAAATGGGGCTATCTGGATGGTGGAATGGTAGTTGTTGTTGTACACAAACTCGATAAGAGGCAAATGGTCATCCCAATTACCCTTAAAATCAATCGCACACTATCTTAGCATATATTCTAGGGTATGAATGGTCCACTCAGCTTTTCCATCATTCTAACAAATGAAAGGCTATGTTGAGCTTGACCTGGGTACCAAGTCCTTTCTGAAAAGACTTCTAGAAGTGAGAGGTGAAGTGGGTACCTCTGTCTGAAATAATGGACAAGGGCACCCCATGAAGTCTTACTAGTTCTTGAATATAATGTCTAGCATAGTCCTCAGTTGAATCTTTGGTTTTAACTGGAAGGAGATGTGCTGACTTAGTCATCTGGTCCACTACTACCTAGATAGTCATGTTGCTGACGAGTCCGAGGTAGACACGTAATGAATTCCATATTTACTTATTCCCACTTCCATGTGGGTATACTGATATCTTGATTCATGCCTCCTGGTCTCTGGTGTTCTACCTTGACTTGCTGGCAGTTCGGGCACTGTGCTACAAATTCGGCAATATCCCTTTTCATGTCGTTCAACGAGAAAATATCCCGTAAGTCACGGTACATTTTGGTAGAACCAGGGTGAATAGAGTATCTTGAGCTGTGTGCCTTGGCCAATATTTGCTATCTCAACTTACCAACATCCGGCACACACAACCTGCCCTGGTAACGGAGCACCCTATCTCCTCCTTTGGATAAAGATTCTATCTCTTTTCTAAGGACTTCTTCCTTAAGCTTAAGTAAAATGAGATCCTCATCCTGTCTGGATTTGACTTCAACTACCAAGGATGAATCTGACCGGCTTTGCATTACCACGCCATCTTCAGCTAAATCTACCAACTGCACCCCTAACCGGGCTAGCCTGTGAACTTCTTTCGCTAGCTTTCTCTTATCTTCCTCAATGTTAGCCACACTTCCCATAGACACTCTACTTAGGGAGTCAACCACCACATTGGCCTTGCCTGGGTGATATAGCACACTCATGTCATAGTCTTTCAGTAGTTCTAACCACCTTCTCTAATGAAGATTTAGGTCCTTCTGACTGAAAACATACTGCAGACTCTTATGATCTATAAATACGTCTATGTGAGGTCCATATAAGTAGTGCCTCTATATTTTTAACGCAAATACCACTACTGCCAAGTCCAAGTCATGAGTCGGATAGTTCTTCTCATGGACTTTGAACTATCTAGAGGCATAGGATATCACTTTTCCTCGCTGCATCAAAACGCAACCAAATCCAACTCTAGAGACATCAAAATATACAACAAACCCATCTGTTCCTTCTGGCAGGGTCAAAATTAGAGCGGTAGTGAGTCGAGTCTTTAACTCTTGAAAGCTCTTCTCACACTCATTCGACCACTAAAATTTCTCCTTCTTCTGGTTTAAATTTGTTAGAGGAGATGCTATGGATGAGAAACCTTCCACAAACTGTCGGTAATAACCTGCTAAGCCCAGGAATCTCCGGATTTCAGTAGGAGAAGTAGGTCTGGGCCAACCCTTCACTGATGCTATCTTATGAGGATCTACTTGTATCCCCTCACCTGAGACCATATGCCCAACAAAGTTACAAACGTCAACCAAAATTCACACTTGCTGAACTTGGTGAATAACTGGCGATCTCTGAGGGTCTGTTATGCTAACCTTAGGAGATTGGCATGCTCTTCCTCATTTCTGGAGTACCCCAGAATGTCATCGACAAATACAATTACGAACATATTCAGGTACTGCTTGAAGACCCTATTCATCAAATCCATGAAGGCTACTGGGGCATTCGTTAACCAAAAGGACATCACCACAAACTCATAGTGACCATACCGAGTTCTGAATGTTGTTATCAGTATGTCACACTCCCTAACCCTTAGCTGATGGTACCCTGAAGATCGATCTTGGAGAAATAGCTGGCTCCTTGAAGTTGGTCAAATAGATCGTCAATTCTGGGCATAGGGTACTTGTTCTTAACTGTGAACTTGTTCAGCTGAGGGTAATCTATGCACATTCTTAGGGTACCATCTTTCTTACGCACAAATAGAACTGGAGCACCCTAGGGTGAGATGATGGGTCTGATAAAACTCGTATCAATAGGATGCGTTTAATGCTCCTTCAGCTAAGCTGGAGCCATTTTGTAAGGAGGGATTGAGATGGCTGAGTGTTTGGGTGGAGATCTATTCCGAAGTTTCTCTCCTGTTTAGGGGAAACTCCGGGAAGATCTTCAGGAAATACATCTGGGAACTCGCTGACAACTTGAACTGACTGTATGGCTAGGGTCTCAGAGTTTGAATCCTTGACCCAAACCAGATGATATAGAAATCCTTTGGAAATGAGTTTTTGGGCCTTAAGGATGGAAATAAACCTACCTTAGGCGCTGAATTGCTACCCGACCATTCTATCACTGGTTCATTCAAAAACTGAAACTTGACAACTCTAGTTCTGCTACCAACTGAGGCATAGCAGGAGTGCAACCAATCCATGCCAAGAATAAGGTCGAAGTCGACCATGTCTAGCTCTACGAGATCCGCTGGAATTACTTTTTTTAGGATGGAGACTGGGCAGTTTCTATACACCCGGTTGGCTTTAACTGACTCCCCAATGGGGTGGAGACTGAGAATGGTTCTGAGAGGACCTCTGGACTTATATTGAACTAAACTGCTATATTTGGAGTGACGAACGAAAGATAGCTCCTGTATCTAAGAGGGAATATACGTCTCAATGGAAGAGTTGAAGTGTGATCTAAAAAATATACAAAAATCTGCAAAGACCTAAACACACCTTTCTTATTTGCTCCACAAGACACTCTAGTCATATATGAAAAATCTCTCAACTTCTATTATAAATTAACATATATCATAGAAAGGTTTTTTTTTGTTTGTTTATTGAGGATATAAAAGCATAGAATTTGAATCATGAGTAGTAGATGAAAAGGGCATGAAATTGATGGTAAATCATTTAAAAACTCCCATAGACAAAAGAGAATACATGTAGCTGACAATAAAATTACAAATCTCTGACTTGTTCAATATTTTTTGGGCCAAATATACATGTAACTTGAAGCTTTTTGTAGAGAAACAAAATTATCTTCTTCTTTTTTTCATCTTAAAGTCATCCCTCAATTTAAAAATTCATTTTTGAGATCCTCAAGTTATCTCAAATTCATAAATTATTTATATGATCAAAAAATGAAGGTAATTCTACAAAAAATAGTAAAATGAGAAGTTCATCATAATACCACAAATTGCATAACAAATAAATAGTAATGATTGACAAATTAGTTCACAAAATTTAAAATCTAACAAATCAAAAAATAGATTTGATCCTTTAAGAGTTTAAGTGTCATCTAAGAAATAGACATAAATTTACAAAGACCCAAACATACCTTTGACATTTGCTACATGAGACACTCTAGTTATGTATGAAAAATCTCTCAAATTCTATTATAAATTGACATATACGATTGAAAGTTTTTTTTGATTGTTTGTTTGTTGGGGATATTAAAATCTAGATCATGAGTGATAGATGAAAAGGCATTAAGTTCATGGTAATCATTTAAAAAGTCCCATTGAAAACAGAGAATACATATATTTTCGTAGAAAGAGAAAAGAACTTATGAGAAAAAAAATTACAGGGGAAAAATATTATAATTATTGAGAAAGTGCAGACGATGGTAGAGCGGTATGGTTTAATGAATAGGAGTTCATGAAAGTGACTTTTGATTTTTTTCAAGAAAGAACCTTGTAAGAAAAAATAGAATTAAAACTCTAAAAGTCAGAGAAAAATGCAAAAAAACAAGAAAAAAGATAAATAGCTTTTCTAATCAATGAAGCATGCCACTTCATCGGATTAAAGTCTTTCCTTTATATAAATATAGATTTTTCAACATAGGTGACTAGTGGGGATCTTTCTTTTCATTATTGAGCTTATTCACACACATTTTTTTTCTCTTTTCTTTTCCTTTCTTCCGTTCCCACCTTTTACACACCCCTACTCTAACCACCCTCAACTTAAGCATTTTTCTTATGTTGAGGTTCACAATATCTAAGGAAGGACTAGGGTCAAAACAGGTTCATTAAACAAATGAGTACAGTTAATCGGTAAATTATGATTTTTTTCATCTTCAATTCTTTTAAAGCTCTTTTTTCTTTTTTTTTCCCACTAAAAATCACCCTCCTTGTTTAGCAAAATTTCACCTTTTAGCTTTTTCCCTTCACTTTTCCAATTATGCTCCTTTCCTACAAAAATTTTCCATTAAAGTGCTCTAGGAGTCATTTGGATCAAATACAAGTCAATAGAACAAAAGGGATTAAGCTTGTAATATAGCTATCAAAAGAGTAGGCAAAGACTCAAACATAGCTAACTAGGGTAATTACAATCAAGGTAGGTAAAATAGGATAAAAATATGGTTACCAAAGAAATGCCTATATCACTTCCTAAATTCATCATTCTTATTTCACTTTTCACACACACCGGGCAAGTTCTAGAAGTCAATTTACAAGCATGGAGTATATCAAAAAAAATTCTCAAACATTGGCACAAGATGGTTTAACAATAGAAATCAAGATCACATAAACACATATATCCATATTGCATGCATAACATAATTAAGCCCATTTTTTCAACTACAAGAGTCAAGTTTCCAAAGACTTAGTGTTTCTACCTTTTTCATGAATATTGAGTGAATTTAATAAAGTCTTTATGATACCTAAAGTGAAGCACCTAGCATTCGTAAGGCTCAAGTCTTGTTCTTTCTAATGACTAATTTACCCTTCATACAGTCGTCATTCATCCATCATCGGGCAAATTCATGACTCAATGAATAAATAAATAAATAAATAATCTAGACTCTCTAGTCAATTCTAAGGGACTATCCACCGGAAAAGTAGCGAAAACAAAAACCGGAGGAACCCAAAATAAAATAAAGTAAACTACTACACACAAACAAGCATGCAAGACAAATCATAAATCTCAAAAAAACTAGGCCTACCATGAGAAAATTTAGCAATTAAGGCATGCATGGTAATATGAACTTCACATCTCCCACCCCACACTTAATTGATTACACTATCCCTAGTGCTAAAACAAATAAGCATAAAGTAATAGAGTGCAAGAAGAACTCTCTGGGCCTCTACTCCTTATGTTCAATATTTAAGCTCAATCTTTATTGAAAATTATGACCTATCACCTGCACACTTGAAAAAACACGTAAAAAGGAACAAAACATTTATCTTGGGTTGCCTCCCAAGTAGCGCCTGATTTAACATCGCGGCACGACACATGTATCTTGATTACTCAGACTTCATCAAGATACCTGTTGAGACCATTCATCTTGGCCGCTTGTTTTACCATGCTAACCTGTTACACATCAGAAAATAAAAGAATAACAAAAAATAGGAAATAAAGAGTAAAAGTTAAACACAAGCAATTAATCTAATCCTAAACCGTATTCCCTGGCAACGGCGCCAATTTTTGATAACGCTCAAACCACACCTCCTTACGAAGTACGAAGCAGAAGTTGTCAAAACCCAACTACAGGTTGGGGTCGATCCCACAAAGAATATGGGAGGATGTAAAAGAACACTAGTGCTTAAGCTTTTTAGTTAATTATTTCCTAAGATGGAAAAAATTGTAAAAGTAATAAATAACAATGTTGAGAAATTGTTTGTTGTATCCAAATTAATGCAACTAACTAGGGTAAGTGTTCCCCTGACTTCATAATCATAAGGCGTTTTATACTAGTGATCTATTTCGGTGCTTAGCATGCAATATCGGTAAGTTAATTTCACCTAAATGATTGGTCCCCTATTTAGATGTTTATCACCATGCAACTTGGTCCGTCTACGGGTGTATGCTTTACTAACCCTTACCCTTGATATCAGATTAGCTATTCCCAGACAAGGTCAAGCTATTAGATGAGGGTTGATAGCCTCAAATCTCCGTTATTAATCCCTTTTCCCATTCACTACATCCTTGGTCCGCTAAGTAAGAATAAGGCAAGTTATAATGTTTGCAACCGTTAAAAATCAATTAAAACGAAGGAAGAAACAATACATGCATAAACTCCATTCAAGAATCACTAAGTATTTTACCTATGTGTGTTATATTTTACCTATGTGTTAATTTGGTCATGGTTCCCACAATCCTAGTTGTGGTGGTTTTAGCCTATCATGTTTATAACTAAATTCATAACATTATAGAAAAAATTATAAATTAATACTTACAATGATGATCGGAAGAAACTCACTTGATTTGCAAAAATAAAAAAGAACAACTTTACAATCGTATCTCGAAGTATGTCTTCAAAACGTGTTAAGACTTGTCTAAAACATGGCTTCTAATTGTTCTCTAAAACTTTAGACTCTAATTTCAAACTTAAAACTTCAACTCTTGAAGACATTCAACTTAAAACTTGATAGCTATTACATGAAAATAAAGGGATATTTATAGTAGTAGATTTATGCTTTCCTTGTTCCTTGATGAATTTGACTTGGGAGTTAAATTTCTTTTTCCTAGTTGAAGTAGGAAAGTAAATTTTTCCTTTTTGGGAGCCTTGCGCATCACCCCAACAATTGTCGCATTGCTAGTTGTGGCAATCGGTCACCTAACGACTCATTGTGCATGGGCACGAGTCATTAGGCCCCTCGTGGTCTAACTCCTTCAAATATTTAGTGTACCTTACGGTTGGTTCCAGTGATCTGCCAACGAGTTATTTAGTCAACTAATTATATCTTACGTCATCTCCACTGGTTACTTTGTCAATAATTTTTCTCACAGTCTTCACGACTCGTTACCAGATGTAACAAGTCGTTCCCTCAACCCGTCAGGTACACTATTTCTGCATCTTCCAAACTCAACCTTTTCCCACGACTTCAGCTTTTTTTCATCTTCATTCCATAAGCCTAAAATACATTCAAATCCATTACGTTTAGACCTAAAAACATCTAATCGCATGTGTTAGCTAATTTCACAAATATATAACATAAACACATGCAAACACACATAAATTTATTCTCAAAACATAGTAAAGTACGAGCAAAATATGTCTATGAAGTGCGTGAGTACGCCCTTCATTAATGGATTAGCAGAAGTAGGCAAAATAAAAAGTGATTCTTGAATGGTGAATTAAGTAGATTGTTATTCTCTATGTTTTAATGAGTTTTAGCGATTGCAAATGTTGAAATTTGCCTGAATCATCAACTTCCTTGTCCAAAGAGGTCGAAGTTAGGAAAAGAGAATAACAAGGAAAATTTGAGGCTACCAATCCTCATATAATTAACTTGAGATTTAATCGAGGATAGTTAATCTAATACTTATGGCGAGGGTAAAATAAACACACCTAAAGTCCGAGAGGATGTCACGCCCCGACTTAGGGCCTGGGCTTGGCCGGCACCCGATGCCATTTCTAGCCCGAGAGAACCACATAACATTTCATACATCATGAGCATTCATTTAATACAAGAGGAATATTCATTAGACTTAAGCTTTAAAAAAAGATAAAAGAAATCAATTTATAGAGAGACTTGTCAAGTTTACATAGCATGAAAAATAGTCTATGAATCCTCTATCATAATTGGAATAACTGATTTTACTGGAAGAAGACACCCGACATACATTAAAGTCAAAAACTACTAAAGCTGAGTGAAGTAACTAAGCCCAAAACAAGTGGTGCTCACCAATAGCGGAATAGAGAGAATCCTAGCTTTGCGGCTCGATTGTCAATCTGAGTACCTGAGTCTGCATGATAGAACAATGCAGTGCCCCCGACAAAAGAGACATGAGTACAAATGATCATACTATATGTAAAATGGATGAATGAAACATAATATAGCTGATAATAGGCAGGAAAACCAAAAGTATAGACATAATAGGAGGGAAGTCAAGAATATGAGATAAATAGATTGACTTTTGTTTTGAAAATGAAATTTTACATCATCATTCATTACTTTATTGTGGGAGGTTTTTAACTTAACCGACATGAACCACTATGTAGACATGGAGTCTGATCTCATCTTGATCAGCTAAGCCATCTCATACCTTACTGAGGTATGAGACATCATAACGTAGTTTGCTAGTAAGGATCCATAACAGCCAGTACCAGGGGCATATATGAGTCTCCTGAACCAACAAAAACGGTCCATCATCCTACGTGGGCCTATGTATTTTTAGGCACGAAGCCTTCTCGATTAATAATACTATTCCACATTTATTTCATCGCGATATTCACTCCAAAACTTATTTAAGCAATCAAGCGAATCATCATAAGTCATTATCATATCATAATTATAGTTCTTCATCAAAAGAACTTTAAATTCATAAGTCATCATCGTATCATGATCATAGTTCATCCATGTCATAAGACCTTTAAATTCATAGATCATCATATCGTAATCATTGTTCATAAAA
Source organism: Datura stramonium (assembly GCA_018107945.1). Taxonomy (NCBI): domain Eukaryota; kingdom Viridiplantae; phylum Streptophyta; class Magnoliopsida; order Solanales; family Solanaceae; genus Datura; species Datura stramonium. Next base: position 87,467 of record JACEIK010001138.1, read on the forward strand.
ATTATTGAAACTTCTCTTTTAGAGGAAAAATCATAGCTCATAAAGTCACTAAAACTACTCTTATGGAAGAAAAATCATAATTCTTAAAATCATTGAAACTACTCTTTTAGAGGAAAAATCAAAGTTGTAAGATTGAACTTTTTGTAAGAGGAGTCGTAGAACTCATAGAAGCATCAGAAGGATCATAGACATATATAGGGACTCATGGAGTAATCAAGAATGATCATAAAACATACATAGGAACTCCTAGAGTTTTTGAAAGCAATTCATCATAGATAGAAAGTTCTGGACCTTAATCCTAAAAACTTAAGAAGAATATGAATTTCATAAGTAAATCCTTAAGAGGAATCATCAAACTCTATCATCGAAGGAATTTTGTATCTTTCATGCTTTTGTAATTTTTTGTATAAATTCATAAAAATCTTGAAAAAGAGGTAATATAAAGGATGAGCAATATCATAGGCAAGTATTGGATTTCATAAGAATTAATAAGATGAAGAAATAATATTTTCGTCATAACTCTAACATATACATGGAGGAAAATCTCATAGGCATGAATAACGTAGTGTGGGCGAATAACAATGAGGTTCCCACAAGTACAGATAGCCTTACATATGTTATCCTTGGCTTCACAATAACCACTATGAAGAAACATTCCTTTTATGACATCAATCTACAATATTTATATGGATAGGAACTACAATCAACACCTTAATGATGAATTTTAAGTCATAGAGGCATTTCATCAAACACCTGGAAGGCATAGGATATTCGAGCCTCCTATGGGTTGGGTGTACTAGCACCTGCCTCTTTCTACCTCCCATTAACAATATGAATAATCATTTCAAGTCCAACCAAAATAACCACTTCTATCCTCAATACCGAAATCGTCCCATAAACCTAAACCCATGGTCATCACGTGAACTCATGGCTTCCTAGCATCGTCCTACGAGTCCTGACCTTAAAACATCCCTAAGGAGTAGAAAATAATACTCATGTAAGATTTTAGGAAAGTTACTTACCTTGGAGGAAAAAAATCGTGCTAAAGATTCCAAGTCTTGAACCCAAAAGTCGTTATTGACCTTACTAGAGGAGAGAGATAGGATTTGATGTCAAAATCTTGAGAGATTCGTGGTTTTATGTTGTAATATTATGGGAGCTGTTTTTCTATTCTTATAAGGTTTTTTGAGAGCTTTTGGGGATGTTGGGGTCAAGTTAGGGTGAATAAATAAGGAAGAAAATCCGAAATCATGTTTTTAATAGGGGCTGAAATCATGTTTTACGGGAAAAAATTGCATTTTGCGGCCAAAATTTGCAATCTGCGGGCCGCACTACCAAAGGTGTGGGCTTCATTTTAGTTCGCATTTGGAATCTCCACTGACCAGTCACTGTTTAGGGATTCGTGGCCAAAATTTTCCATCTGTGGTCCGCACTTTCAAGGCGCTGGCCGCGTCTTGGTCCGTGGTTCGCAATAGCTTGACAACGCCTGAGTTAAATGCCCATAAGTTTTTATTTCAAACTCCGATTGATACAAGGTCGGATGTGTTGGAAATAAGACTCAAAGAAATTGAATTTGATGGGTTGAATCACCAAAAAATACTTTGTAATTTGGGATTTATGGTCATTAAAAGTTGACCCTTATTCATAAACTTCATATAATCTTTAGTTTCATTTGTACATGTTTCCCTTCTCACATACGGCCAACATTCGGCCTGTACTTCCCATGAATGCTATGTATATGGATTCAATGGCTAGAATAGTAGTTCCCAAATCTCACATCTCATTTACAATGTCAGGTACAATATACGCTCTTACCCACTCTTGGCAAAAGTCAAAAAAATCGACCCATTTGAATTTCTAACCAACTCCAAACTTCCTTAACACATTGTAGCTCATAATTGACTCCTACAAATACTTAAGATTCATCAAGAAAAAATTTAGGTCAGTTTTTACCCATATACATAAAATGGTTTGGATCTTAGTATGATAGTACGAGGTGTTGCAATATCTTCCCCTTGGGATCATTCGTCCTCGAGTGATGGTTACGGGCACTAACAAACTCTAACTCTAGAATTTTCCAAAAATGTTGGTAGAGTTTCCTTTGTAAATAGAGTTATCCCAAATTCTCAAACATGTGCCAGCTAACCAGAAACATTATCATAAGCCTCACTGGGCATCGCATAATGCTTAACATGAAAGAATATATATGTAATATACAGATGGCTCCTTATGGCCCATTTTAAAGAATCAAAAGGAAATTCACCCTAAAACTTACCTGTACCTTCGTGCATCATCATAGGCATCATAATCGTAAGGAATTCCATAACATTCTGAGGAAGAATTAGTAGGCACGAGTCACATGGGGTATTTTAGGTTTAGAATAGACGTGTTGCAGTAGGCTTCTCTCGAACATGGAGTGCATAACACAAGACATGAGTTTGTGGATCATGAGTAGCATAACGTGGGACATAAGTTTGTGGGATCATAAAAAGTAATACCTCTCACCACTATCATCATCATATACTTGTAACACATGACGTTAACGAAAGGACTATAGGCATGAATTATAAGAGACATTCGAGATGGAACATTAACATAGTTAGAGCATATTAACCATTGCTCATGGATTTTTGGAACTTGAACGACATAGCATTGTACATAAGCTTTATTTCGACTGAATGACATAATTATGGATCATGAGTGTGCCACACATAGGATAGAATGAGACATCTTCATTTTAAGAATTTTCTTCTAGATCAAGTAAAAAATGTCGATAATTCACTTTCATTTCTTTCTTGGCTTTCCAGGTAGCCTCTTCAACACCCTGATTCCCCCTAGAACTTTCACGGATACTACTTCTTGGGTCCATTAATAATTGATCAGGTTATTAGGTGTTTCCAATGTTCAACAATATTTCTTTTGCATCTAAGGTCATCCCGAAGAACATTATCCATCCATTTTAAAATGATCAAACTACCTCAAACATCGAGAAGTAGTTATAAATGCGGGAATCCAAACATTCATCAATACAACATTCAAGCTTATTGCCATATACATTTCATTACTCCCTTGTTGCTAAGACCATCAAAAGACATCCCCGTCTTCTAGATCTTCCTTACTATTAACAACCATGCCAAACCATATAAGGAGACGAGCAATACTTCCATCCAATCACTATACATAGTTAAAGCCTAACTTCCTTCACTTCCCACATTCTTTAACCTTTTTATGGAACAAGTGCACCTATTATTGCCAACAAAAAGGGAATGTCTACTCTCTCTAATCTACCATATATTGCATTATAAGCGAGAGTCAATAGAGGAATAGAGCATTAGCATGAATCTCATGAAATACAACTAAAGGTCTAAGTCTTGATTATAAGCATAGGTCATGAATAGAGTGCCACCTTTAGGTAATAATCATAAGGAATGAATGGAATATTTTCCAACACCCTGAATCTTATCATAGCATCATCATCCTAACTGGAACTCATTACTAAAAAAACCATCGGCACGCGCACTTTGTACATCAATTGTATGAGGTATGAATAGGGAATCACTTTGAGCATAGGTATGACATAGTTTCATGGAAAAGGAAAATTAACACCGTGTTCATAATTTTAATATGGGTTCGTACATTACCTCGAAAGAATGTACATCACTAGAACACCCTCCTCTTTGTCTAAGATTCACATTCTAGTGTTTTCATGGGCATCAGGATCATGAGTATGATTTCGAGTACGTAGGCATAGACGTGACATGAATACATAAAACATCGATAGAGTGTCATCTTGACAAAGTTTTGGGATTTCATTAGAATGAGGATAGTTTGTTATCATTACATTTCTCCTAGGAGTCCTTCACTACTTGGGATATGTGACATGTTTGGATTCTTCACCGTACCATCTCCCCCTTAGTCCAAAAGTTATTGTTTTAAGTCTGTGGACCCCTTCTCTAAATAGAGTCCCAGGTGATCATTTTCTTATTTTTCCTTTACTTCATGCAACTCTTGCACTGAGCATAGTTAGGAACCTTCTTACATGTTTACTTGATAAAATACAAATCTCCCTTACTGGTCTATGGTTGTATTACTCTACATAGTAGTGGTATCAATATATTCATTCATGTTGCACTTCTCTGATGGGATACATTTATGGGTACTACAAGTCATGGTAGGATCTTCATCCAAAATATCTCTTAATTTTTTCCTGCCTCTAAGGCTATCACAATATAATTTATACTCTTATTTTCTTTCTTGTCCACTTCCTTTATCACCTTAACAATATGATTTCCTCATAGAAGTTTACTCACATCACATCATCAAATTTTTATCCACCCAATTTGGATGAATTTAAAATTATAATAAGAGGCTTAACATCATCTTTCTATTATGTTCTCACTTCAGCTCTTTGGATGGGAACACTGTGACGATACATCCAGTATTTCTCCATCTTTCATGACTTAAGGATACTACATTAGGCACACATGGAGTTTAGAAGCTTAGTATCTCATATAACAATATTCCTTATCAAGTCACACCATCTCCCTTCATAATTCTTAGGGTTTTATCTTATGTTATGCCTTAGCCTCCATTCACTTATACATCTAGAGCTCACATATATCATGTTTAAGCCTTCACAGATGTCGTATGTTCTTGCATTACCTATATGAAACCTACTAGATCCAATCTCAAAAATAATATTATCATCCTTATATTTTAATTCTTTCACCATAATGATTCTTCATATTTTTAGCCTAGTGTTTTACTACAAAAATGGGTAGCAACCTGAATCCTTTATACAATATAGAAATATAGCTAACGGAAGTGAGATCAACCAAATGCTAGCCCATTGAGAATCCATGATAAAATAGTTTATTCTAATCACTCGGCACATCAAATTGTATCCTCCAAGCATATTCTAAATCTATGCCAATCTCACTAACTCTTTTGTGAGCGCCTAAGAACAAAGTCATCCCACTATTTACCTAAAACTTATATGACTCTAGTTGCATATTTCAATCAATCACTATCTCCACTTCTTGGATACTACATTCATGACTTCATATCTTGGCTCTAGCATATATTCTACTACTTATGGATTACAACAACTCATATCATCCCTCAAATGAAAACTTTACCCAAGCCTTGAGATACATACTTTCCATTAGAGGGTATTATTCATGTTGATATTTCAATAAGGATTTGAATGTACATCTTACCTTAGACTAAAAAGCATGATTTATTTAAACTAGAGTATATCCCTTGAAATAAGAGATTTCGGTGCATTAATGGGCTTACCCCAAGCCTTGTGCAATCTCTTCCACCTTTGCTGACTCCATCCAAAAGTAACAGATAAACAAGAGATTTAGCTTTATTACTTCTATCAGTTTGAAGGTGAGGCGTAGTCGGCAGAAATGGAGTAACAAAAGAAACAAAATAGTTTCTCACAATGTAGCCCTGTTGCACAAACTAGAGTAAGAAAAAACAGGAAAGTAAGAAAGAATAGGAAACATTTCTTAAATGTTCATAGTCCCTCGTCTATAGATGTGGGTCCCTCACAATGATAAACGAGACTCTACCAACATGGATTTGTAGACTCCCTAGGACAGTTTAACCTGGTGCTCTGATACCAAGTTTGTCATGCTCGGACTCAAGGCCTAGGCGTGGCCAGCACCCGATGCCATTTCTAGCTTAAGAAAACCACATAAATGGCATACATCATGAGCATTCATGTAACACAGGTAGAATAATCATTAGACTTAAGCTTTAAAAAATATAAAAGAAATCAATTTATAGAGAGACTTGCCCAGTTTACATAACATGAGAAATAGTCTATGAAGCCTCTAACATAATTCGAATAACTAATTTTACTGGGACAAGGCACTCGACATAACATATAGTCAAAAGATACTAAAGCTGAGTGAAGTAACTAATCCCAAAATAAGTGGGGCTCACCAATAGCGAGATAGAGAGAATCCTATCTTTGCAGCTCAATTGTCGATCTGAGTACCTGAGGCATTATAAAATAATGCAGTGCCCCTGACAAAAGGGATGTGAGTACATAGGATCATACTGCATGTAAAATGGTTGAATGAAACATAATATAGCTGATAATTGATGAGTTGGTAATTTACCAACTCATTAGGAATTTTAAACATGAGCTTTTCTTAGTTTTCATGTCATTTGAGAGGATTTTATGCTTTTTATCTTGTGTTTTTGAAGATATTTAATTTAACGAGAGAAAGCAATAATTTGAGCAAAAGCATGGAATTAAAGAAGAAGACTGAAGCTTGACTGGATGGGACCAGTGCTACACCAGATGGAGACAGCGAAATGCTGGCTGAAATGCAGGAGCTTATAGGCCTAGAGTGGGAGGTGCACCGGCAGAATGCCGGTCATAACCTGCGAACCACCGGTGCCAGTTTTGGTTAGACCTAGGTTCACTTCCCTCGCACCTGCGATGCAGTGGCGTTCCACAGATGGGCATCCATAGAACGTCGGTGACTCACAAGTGACACTGCCTGCAGGAAGGGCAAAATCATCTAACATCGGATTTTAGGAGAATTTTAGACCTATTTCTATACATTCCTTAGAAAGTACCATATCATTCCATTCCTTATTTGTAGAAAGTTAGAGAGAAATTTTGAGTAGCTTTTTCTGCTTCTTCTTCAAGGTAAACAATTTGCATTGAAGACAATTGTGAGCTTGAATATAACTCTTGATGATGAATGTCATGATTTTAATTGTTGATTTAATTTCGTATTTCTCATCAATGATTAGATAAATCTCTTTGCTATGTGTGTGCGCATGAATTGGGGTTAAATTGGATTGGGTATTGCTAGATTAATCTTAGAGTTACTCATTTTATATAAATCTATTGTTTTCTCCCAATTTATAAATAAATTACTCGTAGTTGCAAATGTGGGTTTTGTTTACTTACTTTATTATTGCTTGAAAAAGGGAAATTGAGTGTGGCTGAGAAAGCAATGATGGGTAATTGGGTGTTAATTGTGTGGGGTTACACTAGAGATAGCTAAAACCTATAACCATTCACCCATGAGATATTTGAGGCTAGAAATAGCTCAAATCTTACCCAAGTCTTAATGGATATATTGTTTGGGACCTTGGGGTTTGAAAAACCCAAGGCAAAAGGCACACTAGTGGTTGAAAAACATCGGGTGCCACCTCATCCATAGTTATTTATATTTATGAGTAAAAATTTGATAGCCTAATCAATTCTAATCTAATTGAAGCCCCATTCAAAAGCATACCCCTAGCTCTTGCTCACTTTTGTTAATTCAAGTTGGTTATCTTGTTGACTGATCAATAGTTGTTTTCACATTTTAATTGTAATCTTTTGAACCCCCAAATATTTATTTGTTTTTTAAATACAATGATGCTTCTTTGTTTGACTTGATAGGAAACTTTCGTGCCTCTCGTACTTTTCATGTACACTATGTATATGGATTCATGTCTAGAAATAGTAGTTCCCGAATCTCATATCTCATTTACGGTGCTAGGTACGGTACGTGCTCTTACCAACTCTTGGCAAAAGTCACAACAGTCAACCCCTTTAATTTCTAACCAACTCCAAACTTTATTAACACATTATAGCTTATGATAGACTTCTCCAAACACTTAAGATTGATCAAAAAAATTTCTGGGTCAATTTTTAACCACATACATAAAATGGTTCAAATCTTAGTACGACAGTAAAAAGCATCACAGAGGATTTAGGTGAAATTCATCTATATAGGTCGAAAGATGTTAGATGAACTTAATCCTCATTCTTACACAAAATTCCCCAGTATAGATTACTAATAAAATAAGCCTACTACATTATGAAATTATGGGCAAAGCAATCCTAATTTTGTCTCATTAATTTGATAACACTCAATCATTGTTTAGAATTACTTTTTTTTATTTGCATTCCCCTTACGGAAATTGACTACGGGTTGACTTAATCATCATTAAAATATTATTTTTTTCCTATTCCCCTTAGGATCGACCTCAACCTAGTTGGGTTGCTATATTTGACATCATCCACTTTATACTTCATTGCAAAGTGTTATTTGGGCGTTATCCAACACACCAAAGAGGTCCCGACTTAGCGACAAGGATAGGGACGAGTACTTTCCTTTAGGCAATCAGAGGAACATAGCTCAGGCAGCAGAGGTGTCACCCATCCCCTTAGCTCAAGTGGCATCTATAGAGTCACCGTCTCTTAGATCTGCATCCCAGTCCAGTGCGGACCATGGTCAGACCCAATCTAGTGGGGCCAGAATGACATTTCATCCAGTGAGTTTGCCGAGGAGGAATCTTTGAGCCAAACATGCTCTCCCCCAGTAGCTGCGTAGAGTTAAGACAAAACCAAGGGGGATATGTACAGGTTGAGATAGACTATTTAGGTCTTAGGGACTGATTCTTACAGGGGCGACAGGCCCTAAATCAAAAGCCTCATAGGGGTATTACTGAAGAGTGCGCCATTAGCTCCAATGGATTGGTGAGAATGTCTAATTACTTACTTTCTCTTCTTCTTCTTGTTATGGGTAGCTAAACCCTGATCTAGGGTTGTGAATCCTAATGATCCAAATTTGGTAAAATTGATTATAGGCTTAAGAACATTAGATTGATTATTGCTTCGTAGTGTGTGATTGGTAATCCATTCTAGTCCATTTTTATCACTTTCATGGTATAGATTCTTTTTTATTTGTCTTATAGAGTCCTCCTTGATTTTCGTAGACATGATTCTTTCTCGAGAGCTTACTTTTTGTTGAATCTGACGCAATAATGTAGTGAAGTGTTAAAGTGTGTGGGCTTAATGGTAGATTGTTAGCCGACATTCTTAAGTATACCAGCCTACTTGTTGAGTCATCTTTGGTTGAATAAAATGTTTTTGACTTAGGTGGCAGTGGAAATTCAATTACTTACATGCTTATGTTGATTTTTGAAAATAATGCTCCCCCTCAAAATTTTTGTCGTATCTATTCAGTATTGACTTTTATACCTCCATTTGTGACATGAAAAATTTGGCAATGTGCCCCTAGTTGAGAGTGATATATTTAGTCATTTTGATATCCATGTGCCAATGTGTGGAAAGAAATGTTGTTTGTTCACTGATAACGCTCAAATTACACCCTTGAAGAAGTATAACACGGACACTGTCAATAAAGAACCCAACTAAGGCTGGGGTCGATCCCACAGGGAATATGGTCAGGACGTAGAATGACATTAGTAATTATGCTTTTAGTTCAGTTATTTCCTAATGGGGGTTTAAATAAATAAACAAGTAAGAATGTGGAAAATTGGTGTTATGATTAAGTTTATGCAATTTACTAGGGAAGTGTTCCCCATGGATTCATAACAACTTCGGGTTATTACAATAGTGATCTATCCCAATACTAAGCTTGTAGATTTGACAATATAGGTTCATTCAAATGACTGATTCGTCCTTCTTGGATGACTATACTCAATTACCGGATTGGATTGCTTGAGTGATTTCATTTAAACCGTTATCAATTATTCCAAATTAACTATCTTGCAATTGCAGCTCAAGTTATTCAATGAAACTAAAGGTCAAGGCTTTGTTGTTCTTCTCTTTTCCTAATCTCTACTTCTCTAGGCTTAAGAAAGTAGGAAATACAGGCAAGTCCTAATGTTACACACTGTTAATAAATGTTTATGATGAAGAGATGAATAATATAAGCATTGTATTAGTTTAGAATCACTTTATGTTAACCCTAGTTAGTTATTCCATCATGGTTCTCACAACCCTAGTTTTGGAGGTTTTAGCTATTTATGATTGCAAGAAAAGAATTAGATTTCATGGAAGAAACATAATTAATAACTTACAATGATGAATGAAGAAATAACCCAATTGATTATTGCACACTCAAACTATGAACAATTCAAGAACAATAAATGAAATCTCCAAGTAATTCATGTAGTTGATCTCAAAGTAGTGTTTGGAACCTAAAAATCACGATAACAAAGTAAAGATTCTTTATCCCTAAAGAAAATGTTTTTATGCAAATAATTCAAAACCTTCCCTAAATTAACAGGGAACTGCTGCCAACATGTCCTAAGAATCGTACTATGAAGCAACGAGTTGTGGCCTCCATTTATAGTATGCAATGCAGCCTTAAAATCTGTCAAGTCCTATGAGTTGGTACGACTCATACAATGCCGCTACGAGTTGTATGTTGCCTATCGTGGTCTGGATATATGAAGTTTGGCATCCTCTGAATCTTTCCACGAGTCTATTCTAAGGTTTGTACTTGAATGTTCTGACTCGTGGTATCTGCTTGTACCCTGGGATCTGCCAATTTGATATGTTCTTTGAAATACACCACGGCTTCTTGGTACGAGTGTATGTTCTCATCACAAACTGTCTCTTCCAATCGTACCAAGAACTCAAGCAAGTGCATAGCTTCTGAACTTTTCCAAGACTCCTTGGTACGACTACCAAGATAGTATAGCTCGTATAAAGAGTTGTACTTGGCAAAGAACTTATGCATCTCCTGTACATTTTCTCATGATTTCTATGTACGACTTGTACCACCAAGGTATGTCTTGTACTGAGGTCTGCACTTGGTCCATTTTCTGCACTTTTTCTTCTTCTTTTCTAGAATTCAACTCCAAAACCCGATTTCCCAGAAAATAAGGTAAAGACACCTCCTATCTATATGAACATACTTAAGTCCAAGCATCTTTTCTAAGTATGAAGCGTCGAAAGTGTTGTAAAACCACAGTATATCAACATGCTCAACTTAAAACATTTGCATGTCCTTAGGCAAACAAAAATATTACTACGACACTTGACTAGAAAGTAAAATTGAAGATCTATTGCCAACAACATCATAATTTGCACTCATGATCATTATCAAGCATTGATCCTTTTTTTTCATTCATAACCCCGCTAGCTATGCATACATGCAACTACATCTCATGATATGTAGGGATCTAGAGATGGCATTCAATCATTAACAGATCACCGAGTTATCACTAATGTTGTTTATATAGAATATTGGTAGAATGCAATGCAAACCATGTACCCTAATAAAAAGAAAAGTCCCC
>JACEIK010001138.1:118916-130925 GCA_018107945.1 Datura stramonium
CAAATATGCTTAACTAAAGTGTGAGTAGGCCAACTAGATGCCGTGAATCTTACAGGGTGTAACAACCGCGCCACCTTCAGCTGAATCCACCAATTGCACCCCTAATCGGGCTAGCCTGTGAACTTCTTTCGGTAGCTTCCTCTTTCCTTCCTCAATGTGAGCTACACTTCTCATAGAAAGTCTGCTTAGGGCGTCATCCACCACATTAGCCTTACCTGGGTGATACAACACACTCACGTCGTAATCCTTTAGCAGTTCCAACCACCGTCTCTGACGCAGGTTTAAGTCCTTCTGGCTGAACACATACTGAAGGCTCTTGTGATTTATGAACACATCCATGTGAGCCCCATACAAGTAGTATATCCAAATTTTTAACGCGAATACCACCGCTTCCAACTCCAAGTCATGCGTTGAATAATTCTTCTCATGGAATTTGAGCTTTCTGGAGGTATAGGCTATAACTTTGCCCCGCTGCATCAAAATGCAACCAAGTCAAACTCTGGAGGCATCACAATACACAACTATCTGATTCATTCGGTAAAGTTAACACTAGAGCGATAGTGATTCGAGTTTTCAACTCCTGGAAACTCTTCTCACACTCATCTGACCACTGGAATTTCACCTTCTTCTGAGTTAACTTGGTCAGAGGAGAGGATATGGAGGAGAAACCTTCCATAAACCGTTGGTAATAACCCGCTAAGCCTAGAAAACTCCTGATTTCAGTAGGAGAGGTAGGTCTTGGCCAATCCTTCACTGATTCTATCTTGTGAGGATCTACTTGTATCCCTTTGCTTGAGACCACATGACCCAAGAACGTCACAGCCTTCAACCAGAATTCACACTTGCTGAACATGGCAAACAACTGGCGGTCCCTTAGTGTTTGTAGCACTATCCACAGGTAATCTGTATGCTCTTCCTCATTTCTGGAGTATACCAGAATTTCATCGATAAATACGATAACAAACATATCTAGGTATTGCTCAAAGACCCTATTCATCAAATCCATGAAGGCTGTAGGGGCATTTGTGAATCCTAAGGACATCACCACAAAATCGTAGTGACCATACCGAGTTATGAATGCTATTTTCGGTATGTCACACTCTCTGACCCTTAACTGATGGTATCATGACCTGAGATCGATCTTGGAGAAACAACTGGCTCCCTGAAGCTGGTCGAGCAGGTCATCAATTCTAGGTAAGGGATATCTATTCTTGACTGTGACTTTGTTCAGCTAACGGTAATCTATGCACATTCTGAGATACCATTTTTCTTACGCATGAATAGAACTGGAGCACCCCAGGGAGAGATGCTGGGTATGATAAAACCCTTTTCAAGAAGATCTTTTAGCTACTCCTTCAACTCCTTAAGCTCAACTGGAGCCATTATGTAAAGAGGTATGGAGATGGGCTGAGTATCTGCGAGGAGATCTATTTAGAAGTCTATTTCCCGTTCAGGGGGAACTCTGGGAAGATCCTCAGGAAAAACATCTAGGAACTCGCTGACAACTGGAACTGACTGAATGGTTAGGGTCTCAAATTTGGAATCCTTGACTTGAACCAGATGATATAGACATCCTTTAGAAATGAGTTTCTGGGCCTTAAGGTAGGAAATAAACCTACCCTTAGGTGCTGAACTGCTGCCCGACCATTCTAAAACTGGTTCATTAGGAAACTAGAATTTGACAACTCTAGTTCTGAAATCAACTGAGGCATAGTAGGAATGTAACCAATCCATGCCGAGAATAAGGTCGAAGTCGACCATGTCTAGCTCTACGAGATCAGCTGGAATTACTTTGTTCAGGAAGGAAACTGGGCAATTTCTATACACCCAGCTGGCTCTAACTGACTCGCCAATTGGGGTAGAGACTGACAATGGTTCTGAGAGAACCTCTGGACTTATACTCAGTTGAACTACTATATACGGAGTTACGAACGAAAAAGTAGCTCCTGGATCTAAGAGGGCATACACATTTAGATGGAAGAGACGTAACACACTAGTAACTACATCAGGTGAGCTTTCCTGATCCTAATGAGAAGATACAGCATAGAAACGATTTTGCGCTGACCGCCGTCTGTACCTGCTGTGTTAGCCTGCTGGGCTGGTCGACCTACTGGAGCTGATGATGTGTTAGATTGTTATCTCCCTCGCCCCGCTGACGGGCACTCCCTAAGCCTGTGTCCAAGTTGTCCACACCCAAATAAACCCTCTTGTCCCTAAAGGCATTCTCCTTGGTGATTCCTACCACACTTGGGACAAGCTGGATACTTGTTTTTGGCACTAAAACTCTATGACTGAGAGCCAGATGCTCCATCCCTCCGATCCTAGCGGGACTGAAAGGTTGGGGCACTGGCTGAGCTGTATGCTAGGGCTCTCTGTTGTTGTTGCTGCTGTTGTGGCTTTTGTGGGCTGCTACTACTGCCAGATTTCTGTTGGCCATAGTTTGAATGACCAGTTCTTTCCCTCGAGTTATTACGCTCCATATCTTTTAGCTTCTCTGCCTTAATCTGCTGGGCATAAACAATTAGGCTAGAGAGGTCCATGTCCTTGATCAACATTGCAGTCCTGAATTCCTTGAGGACCAGATTAGATACTCCATTAACGAATTTTAGCATACGAGCCCTTGGCTCAGCCACCATCTCTAGAGCATACTTTCATAGTCTAGTAAACTCCGTAGCATACTCCTCCACTGTCCGGTTGCCTAGCCGCAGGTTCATAAACTCTGCCATCTTTGCCTCCCTCAACTCCCGAGGGAAAAACCTATTGAGGAAAGCTGTGTGGAACTCCTCCCACTCCACCGGTCCTGCTCCCACTGGCCGCCCCTCCTTCCACTGCTCATACCAAACCTGGGCTATCCCTTTAAGCTAATAGGAAGCCAGGTCAGCACTCTCGGAGGAGTTGACACCCATAATACGGGTAATCTTTATAATCTCATCTATAAACCCTTATGTGTCCACTCCCATATTTACTCCATGAAAATCTGGAGGGTTCATCCGAGTAAAATCCCACACCGAGCAGCAACTGCAGACCCATTTATGGCTACTGGAACCACCTGCTGGTTCACCTGGTTGGTGACTGTTTGAGCTAGCAATTGAAAGGTCGCCTTGAATTCACCGATGGATATGGATTCATCCTGAGGTGCTGCTAAAGCTGATGGAGCAGTTCTGTTGACATTAGAATCCCTTCTTAAATTACCACGTCTGGGAGGCATGGTCCACTGCATGAATTAGAAGGGCATTTCTGGAATTTGCACTTTAATGCACGATAAAGAATACGAACAAAAGAGAATTTTCCTAATAACATCCCGTAGCCTTCTTGTCATAAGTGTGGTGCATTTCACACGCATGAAAAGGAATCTACTCGATGCGGCTTTCAGAAATTCAGAGGATACTCTAAACCTAGAGCTCTCATACCAAGTTTGTCATGCCCCGAGCCTACACCCTGGGTGTAATATGGTACTTGACGCCACAAGTGACCCAAGTCAAACCCTGGTCTATCAGTTACTAGCATTCTGAGTAAACATGCACAACGGAACTTGAAATAATATCTTAAAATATTCATGAGAGGCAAGTATGAAAACATAAAGTTCAAACAATAGAATAATACTGATAAATCTGAAAATCATGTCTATTTGAAATCCATCTAATAGAGGAGTTGCTAGGATAAGCCCCCATCTAAGTCTAAGTCTAACTGAAACTAATACATGACTGAAAGAGGGAAAATAGTGCCCTCGGATGATGAGGACTCACACTTCAACTGTTGCAACGAAGAATCTAAACTGCGGCAACTAACGGTGCTGGGTCTGAGAACCACCAACTGTATCATGAAACGATACAACATAAAAGTATGTGTCAGTACTTGGAATGTAATGAGTAGGTGGGAGAAACATAACTGAAAATAAAGTCTGAGATGGAATGACAGGCAATGACCAACAGGTAAGCTGAACTTAACTACTGATATAATCTGAAATGGTCAAGATTATCCTATCTGATGGTCAAGGACGTTCCCTAAGTTTGAAACCCTGAGGCTGAGATACTGTACAGAACTGACTTAAACTGAGGACTAGAATTAAACTGAGCTTCTTATTCCGTAACTTGACTAGACTGACTAGTGGGAGAGTCTATAATCAACATTTAACCACGTGAGCTAGACGTGGAGTCCAATATATACACCCCACTGATAGGACCCAATATACCTTGCCAGGGAATAAAGGCATGAACTGAGTGATCACAAAAGTCTGGGGCCAATGAGGACATGTAACACCGTAACCTAGGCTGACAACGTAGTGCTAGAAACTTGGGTGCGCTGGAACCCCGACCCACTCGGTGCTAAGTTCTACTCCCACTGGAAAACCTAAATTGAACTACTAAGCTGATAGCTTGAAACTGGGGTCCAAGACTAGTCATGGATGTATAATTGCATGTACCCTGAGAGTGTTATCGGACTAGATTCTGAAACTGGGTTCTAGACTAGTCAGAGCTGCTTATCTGTAAGCGTCGTGACCATCTAAGATCAAGTTGTAACTGAACTAGGGTCCTACAGCTGGTCAGATCTATATACTAGAATTTCATGACCGCCTAACGGACCAAAAACTGTAAATCTGAATCTGGTTCTAATAACTGAGAGACACCACTAATACCCTGAAATAATACTGAAGTCAAACTGATAAGTTGACAATTTTCTGAATATCACTGAGGATTCTAGCATTCTGACTGAGACTAAACTGATATGATTCTGGAGCGATTCTAGTTCTAACTGGTCTAGACNCTAATAGAGAATTCAACTTATCCCAACAGTATGGGAATTTCATAATATAGAGAAATTCAAGAATTATAGGAACTCCATTCAACGAACTAAAGTCATTCTAGGTATTTACCCAACATATACGTATAGCAAGAAATTCTAGGAATTCAGCCTAAAACATTCTTCATTCACTAGAGGGAATTTAACAAGAAAAATCATTACTCAAAAAATTAGGGCTTAAACTCACTTTTTGTATGAACACCGTCAATTTGATAAGGAATTTATGGGGATCATGTCAACAATATACATGAACATCTTTCTAAGTAAAATCAACGAAAATAAACATGAATAATCTTCATATTCGCAAGCTCAGGGCTTAAAACTAAAAGAAGAAATTGAGGAGGATTTTGGGGACACAAGGGAAGAACAATCCCCTTACTAAAATCCCACATAACTGGTGAAGAAACCTGAAGAATTTTATTGAGAATCGAAGAGAAATGTTCAGCCCTAGCCCTTGCTCTGAATACTCTGAGAGAGAATTCTATGATATTTCTCTGAGGGTTAACATGAGAATGAGGGGAGGAACCATCCAAACTCTCTAATAAGTGTGAAATTAGGTCCAAAATGACGTAGTTTAAAGCTTATGTGAATAGGGATTTACTAAATAGTCCTTAGAAGTTCGCTGGGAAAAACTGTCAGGTGCCCCTAACGGGTGACCTAATGAGTCATGGTGACTGACCACGACTCATGGTCACTCCCGTCAAGTACACTGCCTGGGATCCTTAGCAGGTCACCACGAGGGACCCAACGAGTCATTATATATGACCACGACTAGTGGTCATCAGTCGTGGACCACGCTGTCTCATTTTGGAGATTTTGTGCTAAGTCCCACAACGAGTCACTTAACGAGTCATTGCCAGAGGTGACGACTCATTTCACCCACTCATCGAGTACACTGGTCAACTAAAACATTCCCAACTCAGGTCTGACCACGAGTGACTTAATGGTCGTGGTCAGTGACCATTACTCGTGATGTCCTTCATTAGGTACACTGCCTCCCTCCTTTACATTAATTAGCCTTCTCCTCATGGCTCACCTAACTAGTCGTAAGGTTAGTTGAAGACTCATCAGGTGGGCCATCCGTCAACATTTGTGCAATTTTCCAGATTTCCTACTTTATGCCCCAGAATTTGATTTTGAGTTTTCGGTATGTTACAGCTGTAGATGCAACCCAAAAATCCTCAGCTGCTGCAGTCTCAGTCAAGACTCCAGCCTGTGTAGCAGTGGCATCAGCTGTGGACTGTGCGTTCTCCAACGTCATCCACACAGGAAAATTAACTATGTACCCACTTTCCTCAAGCGCATCCTGCATACTAGAGTTGCCGGCACCTTTAACCCGCTCCATTATCTCTCTCTCTCATGCATATCGACTTTCCTTGAGGACAACTTTCAATGCCCGCTTCTCCTTCTTCCGTTTTCATCTTTCCTCATCCTCCACACCCTCAGTGGCCTGCTTCTATTTGCATTTTTCACGCGGGGCCGACTCAAGGTCAAAGAACTAAGGAATCTCCACATCCAAGTCCTCATCTATTACTGATAAAGTTTGCGGTGGTAAAAGTGGAGTAGATCTAGATGAAAACTCTAGCACTGAGGCTCTTAACGTTGTTATCTCTCTCTCCATAGTGTCCCAATCCCGAGTTTGTGCATCAGACCGGAACTAGTTGATGCGTACCACAAAACCATCCAACCATATATGTAACCCATGTGTTGCATCTTTTATTTCTTTTTTAACCCATGGCTTAACTTGCTCAAGCAGCATGTCAATCTTGCGTTCTGTAATTTCAGTCTCTTGGCCATTTTTCTCATGTCACTTTCTGGGACCAACATGCATCCAGTGGGAATGGACTGGGCTGAGAATCTAGATGGAATAGAAGTCATTGTTGCAACATCATCTGCTCGAGTGGAAGGAAGCTCCATGGTCTGCTCATCCTGGCCGGAAGTGTCACCCTGCTCACCTCCTCTCGGTGTACTCTCACTCAATCTGGGACCACCAAATGGAACTCGGACCCTGTCCACCGAATTCAGGTCATCTACCACCAACACTGCCCTATCTGCGCTTAAAACATTATCGTTCACTATAGTCATGAGTCGATGTTGAATGATGGACCACCTGACTTGGCCAAAAAATTCAGGGAAGCCTTGTAGATCAGTTTTCTGCCTGTGACCCATTCTGCTCCCTCCTTGTCTTCATCAATAATATTGTCCATCAATTGAAAGTGCAACACCTTGTCCTTAGTTGTCAACTTTCTGATCCCCTTCATTGCCTCCATTCGGTAATCATATTCAGTAGTTCTGGTCGGCAATGTCACCACCCATAAAGACTCTGGTGATGGTCCTCTATGATATATCAACTGGGAATGCTCTTACCCTAGCAAAGTCTAGAACGGGCTCCTTCTTAATGGCCTTATTTGAGGAATCCTTTTTTTCCAATGTGCAGTAGTAGTTTGCGTAGAACTCATGCACCATCTCCATGCTATATTTCCCCAGTGTCTTTGCCATCCAATACATGTTGTAGCCCTCGAAGAGCCTTTTAAGTTCTGGAAATTCATTTAGGGAATTATTTTGAATCTTTGGCTCCTCCTGAATACTACAGTTAGGATTTCCTTTTTTCATTGCCATTGAGCCCTGCAAAATACACATCTTTGATCCCTATAGAAACCATCTCTTGGACCTTGCTTCTGGTGTGGTAGCAGGTCCAGAGTCCTCTACCTGCTCATTAGACTCTTCAGCAGCACTATCCTTGTCAACGGACTCCTCTGCATTAGTATCATCATCCCCTGACTCCTCAGCATCATCATTGCCCTTCTCTGCATTATCCACATGAGGGTTGTCACCATCAGATTCGGCCTCGTCACTATCCTCATCAGAATGGGGAGGTGAGGTAGTAGTTGCTGCAGCTTCTTGGGCTTTGGAATTTGTCCTAGTGTCACCACTGGAGATACGTCAGAGCTTGTAATGTTGTAGTGCACCTCCAAACCATTAGAACTGTCTGATTCTGACTCATCGAGGAGCTACCGCCTTTTTGCAATTTCCTTTCGTGCAACAGATTCTTTTTGCATCTTGTTAACTGGTGAAGTCATTGTACCTATGAGACATATTGTTAAATTCACAAAAAATAAAACCATTTTTCACATTTTTTAATCACAATAGACTACCGAAGTACGGGTGGTTGTAATTAACAATGACCTATTGCTGCGGTTGTTGAATGAACTTTTGAAAGTGAGGTCTTATGTACTTACCAACGAGCCAATACAACGGTCTATTGTGACATACAATGACTTGTCTGATTGGTTCATGGGAGGGGTTCATGATTTATGTCTGAGGCAGTCCAATGACTCGAACAACGAGCCGTTGTGAAAAACAACGGGTCATTGATTAATTCATGCAACCTAACCTCACTCTTCAAGCTTCAGTCAACCCAACAAGTATTAGTTAGACGTTGAATCAAACATGTGAGGATTTACTAACCCTCTACCCCCATCAAAATTTCATAACATCCCTTTTAGGTTAATTTTCACTTTTTCACTAATGCAAATTATTTCCCCGATTGCACAGAGCTACTCAATTCATTAATTTCAAATAGTATGACTTCCCTATGCATAAGTTTCTAGTGAAAAATTCTCCACAAGGTAATTGTAATTCAAAAAGTTACCATGATGACAGAACAACCAGAAGAAAAAAAAAGAAGGAAAAAAAATATAAGGCTAGCTTTTCATATCAAATAAATACTCACTTTAGCAAGAAAACCACTAGAATTTTTTTATCAATAGTTGGAGAAATATGGTGCAACGGTGTTGGTGTCGTTGTTCAAGCCGAGAGGGAGCGAAAGTTTAGTCTTTGATTTGATTTTGAACGGGAAGTATGCAAAAAAAATCGGGTGTGAGGGGTTTAAATAGGTCAGGTCTGGGCGAGTCGGGTTGGGTATAGAAATTCTTTTTTGACCATAACTCGTCCAACAAGTCGTATTAAGATACAACGACCCATACCTATGTGTAGTAGTTTAAAGTTTTGGGAACTTACCTGTGGAACCTACAGGATAATAGCACGAACCGTTTGTCCTCACAATGACCCATACGGTTCGTCTGTAGGTTCATTCATTATATTTTCAAGTCTGCAAGACTTTGTTACAATGGGCGAAACCGTGACCCGTGTGAACAAATGATGGCCCGTTCTGAGTGCTCGTTGATTAGACTCAAAAACAAGGCACTCTAGATAGTAACAACGGCTATGGACCAGGAGTCATTCCTTCTTACAATGGTCCATTTTGAGAGCCGTGGTTTCAACCTTGAGATGAATCATTCAAGTTTTCCTTTTCCTTGGAATTGCACACTTCAACAATTGTGAACACTATATTTATATTAAAATTTACAAATTGGGTTGCCTCCCAAGCAGCGCCTAATTTAACTTCGCGACATGACGCGGGTATTTTGACTACTCATACTTCACCAAAACACCTCTATGTGTTGCCTCCAATGTAGTGCCGGATTTAACGTCGCGGCATGACGCAAGTCCTTGGGTGACTTAGTTTTCACCTAGAGCCTAGAGATCTACCAGCTTTATTTCTTCGCTCTTCCCCAGATATGCTTTCACTCGTTGACCATTAACTTTAAAGTGCTTTCCTTCATGGTTTTCCAGTTCAATTTTCCCATGGGACAATACTTGAACCACTTGAAAAGGCCACAACCATTTGGACTTCAACTTGCCAGGAAACAAGCGAAGCCTAGTTTGAACTCTCTCTTCTCGATCCTCCGGTCATGCTGAATTTTCATTCTTAATTTATAAATTTCTAAACTCTCATAGGCTTTCAAACGAAATTCATCTAGCTCATTTAACTGATCAAGCCTAAAGTTTGCAGCTTTGCTCCAGTTCAAATTCAGCTTCTTGGGCGCCCGTATAGCTTTGTGCTCAAGTTTAACTGGAGATGGCATGCTTTCCCATATACAAGCTGATATGGAGACATACCTATAGGAGTATTGAATGCGGTCCGATGAGCCCACAAAGCATCATCTAGCTTCCTAGCCCAATCTGTCCGATTAGCATTCACAGTCTTCACCAAAATGGTCTTTATCTCCCGATTTGTGAATTCAACCTACCCACTAGACTGTGGATGATAGGGTGTTGCCTCCCTGTGTTTTACCCCATATTTTTCCAATAAAGTATGGAACAACCGGTTACAGAAGTGTGAATCCCCATCAGTAATGATGGCTCTGGGGGTCCCGAATCTAGAAAATATATTCCACGTCAAGAATGTTGTGACACTCTTCCCTTCATTATTTGGAAGCGCAACTGCCTCCACCCATTTCGAAACATAGTCCACAGAAACAAGTATGTACTTCATCTCGTTTAAGCTCACAAATGGGCTCATGAAATCAATGCCCCATAAATCAAATAGCTCAATGACCAGGATGGGAGTAAGAGGAAGTTCATGCCTCCGTTATATGCCTTCTTGTCTTTGGAATGCATCACATGCCTTTGCAAAATCATGTGCATCCTGGTGAATGGTTGGTCGATAATACCCACATTACAGAATCTTGTGGGCTGTGTGAATCCCATTGTGGTGACCTCCAATAAGGGATGAGTGGCAGGCCTCCAGTATACTCAACATCTCTACCTCGGGCACACAAGTTACTGTGTCTAGGAAGGCCTTAGTATCATGGGAAAGAGTGTGTCTTCCAAAGGCAGTAGGTGGTATGAATGTTATGAACCTAGAAATCTGGAATAAAGCAGCTATTTTTAAGTTGCTTTTGGATGTGGCTAGGAAGAAGAACTGCCTGTGGATCCAATGGGTACACAATTACTTCATTAAGAGGAATGATCTTAATACTTTTCCTACACCTAAACCTGCCTCTTGGGTGGTGAGAAAAATATTTGATATTAGGGGAAAATTGATGCAGGATTAAAGATTTTAAGGTGACTTAATGGCCAGGCTATCTGCAGTGAAGGATGCCACTAGTTATTCTATCAGGAAAATGTACCTTAAGTTGTTGCCATAGTACCCCAAAGTAAATTGGAAAGAATTGTTTCTACACTCTCATATTCATCCTAGATATAAATTTACTCTTTGGTTAGCTATTCAACAACGACTGGCAACAGTGGAAAGATTACATAAATTTGGCATTCAAGTATCCAAAGATTGTGTCTTTTGTGGCCTTGAAGTGGAGACTTTTACTCATCTATTCTTTGTTTGTAGGGTTACACATCATTTGTGGAACAATATTTGTATATGGCTGGGGAATAGTAGAGAAATTGGACAGTAGAAAGTCGAGATCAGTTGGGCTTGTCAACAAGCAAAGAAGAAAACTGGGAAGGGGGCCATTACTAGCTGTGCATTTGCCACGGTGATTGCATTGATATGGAGAGGAAGAAACGACGTTGGATATAAAAATATAAACTTCAGTGAGGAGAAAATTTGCAGAGAAATAATTTTACACATCCACACTAGAGGAGACAAGAATCCAAGTTGGAAGCAGGCCTTACATGACTTAAATTTTTTTCCTTAAATGAATGTATAGCTCTTTAGTTTAGCTGTATAGTGGAAGAGTAAATTGTTGGAGAGTGTGTAGTCAACATACACTCATAATCTTATTATACAAACTTTTGGCATGAAATGAAAGCTTACGATTTGAACCAAAAAAGAAAAATTTAAGTCCAAGAATTTGCTTATAAATATAAGTAGAAAATAAAATCCATTGTCTATTTATATAGATTTGTTAAGTCCACCTGTTAAATATTTAATTTACCTATTTATATTTAAGTTGTCTGTTGGGGAAAGGCCATCATGTTTGATATAATTTGCGAGGGTTGTTGCTAACCCCCTTTATTAAACCCCTTTGTTTTGACCTTTTCTTTAGTGATGTTAGGCAGAGTTAAGAATTTGATGAAGGATGTGTAATTTTTTTTATTTGTGTTAAAAATATATAAAATTAAATATGCATTTACAATTACTAACACTTACCTTTGAACATCATATAATTTTCTGATGATACATGTGCACCGAACTATCCTTCAAATAAGATGGCTCCGCCTTCAGGACCTAACTGTATCGAACGCACCAACTTCATTTCCAAAGTTCAACAATCACAGAAGTAGGCGTTTCACTGATTACAAAAAATACAGTTTAGCAATGGAAAAAATCTGTAGCTAAATATTAAGATTCTTTCCATATAATAGGTTACTGACAGACCATCAAAAAATTATGTTAGCGAGTAT
>JACEIK010001138.1:141139-157441 GCA_018107945.1 Datura stramonium
GGTTGCATTCTGTGAACCACTGTTCATTTTATTCTGTACTTCTAGTGATGTTCCAGGCCCATTCAGCGACACCTTCGATGGTTCACCGGCCTTCATCCACGATCCGCTGATTACTTTACTCCTTAGTCCAACACGATCTAGCACATGTAGGCGATTTAACCGGTGAGTTGCCGGTTGATGTCTGCAGCTGCTGGTTGCATTTTCTCCTCAAATTAGTGGTTATCTACATTTGACAGGCATTTCACCGGTGTCCTCTAGTGGAGCGCCGATTTTCACCTGATATCTTCCTTTTTACTCCACTTCTTGCTCTTGCTATTCAACTCATATACCTACATATAAAAAGGAAAAAAGGGCATTAAATTCATCTAAATGACTTGAAGACTAAGATAAAGCTCATGCTTAAGAGCCTAATGAGTTGGTAAATTACCAACTCATCAAACCCCCAAATTTGAACCATTGTTTGTCCTCAAGTAATGCAATTCTTATCAGTTGAGAAATATGCCACTCACCAAGAGTTTAGACATCAATGACCACTTAATCCATGGCAACCCAAAAATGCTCACCAACTCACCGAAAAAGAGAAGAAAATTCCCTCAAACAAATGTATGGAAAAGTTTCAAAAGGCCACCACAATTCAAAGGTATAATTCACAAATATTTTCATTTTGCAAGACAAGGGCATAGCTTATCCGACGAAATACACATATCATTTCAATTCATAATCACTGCATATTCAAAGTTTGCTTTAGAGCTCTCACTACTCATACCTCAATCACACATTTACCTTAATGCAGGTGTGTCCTCAAAAGGAATGATGCCACTCACCAAAGAGAAAATCCTTTTTCTTTATCATGAATTGATGCACACACAAGGGATTATATAAAAAATATAATCACACTCACTCTCCCAAAATAAATCTTCATGCACATAACTTGACCCATAGGCTTGCCCTTCGTGTAATTCGCCACTAATGTAGAGCAACTACACTCAAAATTAGTTAGGACTTACGGGTCATGATGAAGGCTAGGGATAATGGTAAGATAACTATTCGTCTCTAGTGACTAGATCCTCCCGAATTCCTTTATGTGAACACTTTAACCCTTCCCATCTAACTTTTATATCACTCCACCTTATTCCTCCTTTTGCAACCATTTTCCTCTTTTATTGTTCAAAGATCTAGCTA
The DNA here is from genome assembly GCA_018107945.1 of Datura stramonium. NCBI lineage: Eukaryota > Viridiplantae > Streptophyta > Magnoliopsida > Solanales > Solanaceae > Datura > Datura stramonium. The sequence continues at coordinate 142,322 of JACEIK010001138.1, forward strand.
CTTTGACTATCACATTAAGCCTTGTCTTATTAATAGGTAACACCATTTCACATTTCTTTTCTCTTTTGGTACCTTAAGGTTCCTCAGCTCATCATTCCATTCCTTTTTTTTTCACAATTTGGTGCTACCTTATATTTAGGCTTCTTATATACCCCCTTTATTGAAAAATCCCCAAACTTAGGCTCTTTGCCTCTTACTCACTGCTTTCCTTTTCTCTCCCTATGCCTTTGGGTTTTCAGCCCTCATTTTTCTCATTCGCTCACCACTAGCAATTAGGGCGTTGCGTGCCAAGAAGAGGGGATAAAAAAGGGACATTGACTTGTAATACAGTTTCCAAAATATAGATAGTTCAAAAGGTTCAACATTAGCTAGCAACGAAAGTCATTTTCGGAGGTCATTTTGCGTAGAGTGACTAGCCAAATGAAAGCCTAAAATAATGTTCTAAGTGCAACTACATCTAGAATTTCTCCTTGAGTCACACTTAGGGCAAGTTCTAGACAAGAAGCTATGCATGAGATTCACAAAAATCCTTACTACACAGGGCATCACACCCAAAGAGTCCACAAAAGTCATTATCATCACAAGATTTTGATTCAAGACATTAGAGCATGCGAATTCATAAGCCAAACAAGGAATCTACAATGTATGTCAAAAGAGTGCTACATTTCTCATTTCAAATGCCCATTTTTTATTTCTCATTTTCATGCCACATCTCAGAATTTTTGGTGGTACCTCTCAAAATAACTCCACAGAAGACTCAAGAAATAAAATGGAATTTTTCCTTAAGAGATTCGCCTTACAATCTATCATTGGAAAGTGCCAACCCAGTTCGACAAAAAAAAAAGAAAAGAAAAAGAAAAATGCTCCTTGGAAAAGAACCTTGGGATGAAGAAAACCCTTGGAGTTTGTTACTATTCTACTATTTACACAGGCGAACAAAAGATTTTTGGTCACAATGCAACATTTGACAATTCAAAGAAAGGACCTATTTTTTAGCACCAACATCAAAATATCATTCATTTCATTCATTCACAATTTATCCACACAACTAGCTCGGCAAAGGCAACCATCAACAATACTAAAATGAGCCCAACAAAGGCTCACAACTCTTGATCAGATAAAAGAAAAAGCCTGACAAGGGCTACATCAAACCATAAACAAAATAGGACACAAATGACCACCCAAAAGAACACTCATCCCACCCCCAACTTAAAGATTACATTGTCCCCAATGTAGGCATGCAAAATAAAGGGGGCGAGGGGCTCCTGGAGTGGGTCACTCCTCCTCATCTACATCATCATTTGCACCTGCTCCTGCCTCACAATCAAAGCTTTCATCACCCAGATCTTCAGTGTCATCTCCCAAGCCCTCAAACAAATCATCTATGGGGCCTCAAATGGTAGAAGGGGCAGCCATTGCGGCATAAAGAGCACTCAAATCAGGCACCTCCATGGATGGCCAACCTTTCCACTTCTTTACTTCAGTCTGGAGAGAGGTGATAGCCCCTTCCATAACATCTACCCGTTTGCACAATGTGGAAAGACCCTCATACATGGACTTCATTTCCCTTTTACCATTCGGGCGATGAGGAATAGAGGTTCCTAGCCAACTTTTGAAGCTGACTCTCATGAGAGTTGGTCATTTCCACAAGCATATGGAGATCGCTTGATTGGAAGAATTTTGGAGGGGGTGATGCTCCCCGAATAGGTATGTCACTGGAGGTACGGCCCAAAGCTACTGGGTGAGGCATATTCAAATTCGAGGCTTGTGGAGACTGCTTAGAACCATGAGATAGCGAACCCTCTAGCAAATCAAAGGCATGGATCCGCTTCTTTTTTACCTTGGGTTCCTCAACATCCCTTTTCTAATCTATTGTGATTACACCCGAAGCAGGACTAGGGGTCTCATATGGGAACAATGGCACTCCGGCTTGCAAGCATAGTTGAGAAATGAGCACGACATATGGCATGGAGGTGCTTGCCTGCCTTGCTTTTCTTTTAATTTTTAGAGCCAAAATCTCCCCAAAGTTTATGGGGACCCCTATCATGATGCAAGTGATAAGGATAACTGCTTCTAAGTTGACCCATTGTTCATTCTTAGAAGGTATGATGTGGCCACAGATGAGGTCTAGCCAGAACTTAGCTTCAAATTTCAGATCATGGCGAGAAATTTTTCCGCTCATAGTAGCCCAGAAAGGTGTGTCTACAACAATGATAGGAGCTATCCATGAGAATTGGTTCTCTTTATCAGCAATCTTGGCCATGTATTTTGAGCCAGTGTCAATATCGTCCTCCCAGAATAGATAATTGATGGCTGTTGGAGTAATGTCGACATCCACCCCTCGCACCATAACTGAAGGTAGGAAGGGAAATTCATCGACCTTGCCTCTGTGGTTCATACTCTCCTGCCTAGCCTAGTAGGAAGCGTAGAACTCCGACACTAAGCTTGACTATTAATCTAGGAGTGAATTGGATAAAGCATACCATTTTCTATTAATTAAATGTGTTGTTATGTTGGGAAGATCATAACGCAACCCCACCAAATCAAATCTCTTTTCAGCGGTGATTGATTGGCCTTTGTAGATGGCATAGTGTCCCTTCATATCGGGCACACAAAACATGATGACCTCTCGAGAGTTGGTGGGTGCTGCGGATGCCTTTGCCTTTCCTTTGCCCTTTGTGGATGAGGAGACTGGGGCTTTGCCCTTGCTAGGATTCCTAGATGAAGTCATTTTCTACAAACACGATGTTAGTGGCACCCATAATGTATTTTTTTGTATTTTCCCAATGACAAAATGAAACAACTAACAACTAATCTAAAATTTAAATGAGAAACAAAAGGAGTAAATAGAAATAATGAACTGGCAACACCGACGAAATGCAGACGAACCACAAGAAGTTATCTACGGACCATCGAAGAACCGTCAGTGATAGGCAGAGAACAGGGTTAGCAAGTTTTATATCGGCAACAGATCGACGAATTTCCGTTCTCGATATGCAAAGAGCCGATGTGATACAGGGTCAAGGCAGTGTCCTGAAGCCAATATTAGCCGAAACAGCATTGCATCGGTGTTTCACTAGACCTGACCGGCGAATAGCCGATGGTCCATCGTCCCCAATGCTTCACAATGTAATCCAATATCAAAACTCTCAAACACTCACCGCAACATATCAAAGCATTACCTACACATATGAAAAGGGATAAAATAATGAGTTACCCTTAAGAATAGCATCACCCGATCTATCATAGACAAAATTGGGTCTTTTTAATCCCTCGGGGTTACTCAGACTTCACCCACTCAATAATTTCACATTGTATCAACTAACTTCATTCAATAAGTATGGTCTCAATAATGAAAATGTTGGGGAAAAAAGCAATAAAAAGAAGGGAGATATATGTCATAGCAACATCCATATGCAACAAGAGTACCATTGATGAGATAATAAGGAAGTTAAGAGTACATTACCACAACATGTGAATGAGTGCAGAGAATAGATGTGGAAGCTTGAGATTGCTCAACAATGGTGAAATTTCAGAGCTTTTCTAGTAGAGTGGGAGATTATAGTGAGAGGTAGGTAAAAGGATTGGGGGATTTTATAGGTGATAAGCTGTAATTGGTGTTGGTTGAGGAGGAGGTGGATGGTTAGTGGTGCTTTAAATGTATAGGAAGTGGGAGAGAGGGAGTTTTTGGAATATGGAAAGGTGGGATGTTGGAAAAATAAAAAGGAGAGTGGGGAAGTGTTAAAAGGTGGGAAAAGGGGAAGTCTAGGAGAATAAAAAGGGAATTTTATCAGGTTAGAGTGGCTACAAAAAGATTCTGGGTTGGGTAGGTCCATGATTTGGTCAAGATTTTAAAACAAGGCACGTACCTTCATCGACGTTACATAGGTGGTTGCCGATTGGAACCAGCGATTCACCGCCTTACCATCACAGGCCTGAATGTATGCCCAGTTCATTGTGTTGTAACTGGAAATTGACAAACGATTCACAGATTGGGTTTTGCATTTCGCTAGTGGATCGCCATTTGTGCATCCACTGCTCAGTTATTCTGATTGGCACCGACATTCAAGCGACGGTTCGCGACTTTGTATCGGCGTTCGGCCGGTGACTTTTTCGGTTTGACTATTTTACTCCCAGGTTTCTGCTTTCATGATCAAGGGTGCGGCGGTTCACGCAGTTGGATCGACGATTCATCAATCTTAGCACGTTGCCTACCTTATTTTGTGCTTCTTCTCCTTGATTCTCACCTACTTAGTCCTACAAAACTAAAAACAACAATGACATTAAAAACATTCAAAAGAAGACATTTGGATTTCCTCCCAAGAAGCGCCTTAGTTAATGTCATGGCATGATGTATCTCTCATTTAAAATTCATTCTTCAAAGGATCATCCTTCGAATTAGCCTCCTCCATATCAACTCCTCCATACTCATTCACCTCATGCAACACTCCAATTACTTTGCATTCTTCGGGAGGTTCAATAGATTGGCACACCTTAAAGGTAACCTCTTCACCTCATACCCGAAACTTGAGCTCACCTAGCTCCACATCTACCAAAGCTCTATCCCTGGTGAGCAATGGTCTCACCAAAATGATTGGAACTTCTACATCCATCTCACAATCAAGAACCACAAAATCAGCTGGTAGAATAAACTTATCTACCCTCACCAATACATCCTCTAAAACACCCACAGGTTTCTTAATAGAACGATCAACCATTAACAATCTCATTGATGTAGGTTTGGTGTTCCCAAGCCCCAATTTCTTGAAGATTATGAAAGGCATCATATTTATACTTTCCCCAAGATCACAGAGGGCTTTCTTGAACACACACAATCCAATAGTGCAAGGGATTGTGAAGGCTCCCGGATCCTCTCATTTTGGGGCAAGGTTTATAATCATCATAGCACTACAATGATGTGTTGTCTCTCTGATGCCCACATATACAACCTTCTTCTTCTTTAGCAGCTCTTTCATGAACTTTGCAGATCCGTGCATTTGAAGTAAAGCATCCACCAATGGTATATTTTTAGACAATTTGCTGAACATGTCGATAAACTTACTGAACTAATCATCCTTTTTTTCTTGGCTAACCACTGTGGATAAGGACGTGGAACTCTTGTTTCTTGTTCTTTCTCACTTAAGGCCTTCATGCCTGCCTCTTCCTCATCAGCATTTGAGGGAACTTCATCACCATCTCCTTCACCTTCATCCTCAACATTATCACAACCATTTGCTGCTTTTGGTACTGCCTCAGATTCTCTTTCATCATTTGTCTTAGGAGCAACAACTTCCTTGGGCTTAACACCTGCATCTCCAAGCATTTTATCACTCCTCGTGACAATGGCCATGCATTAACTATCTTTCTTTAGGTTTGGTATTGTATCACTTAGAAGTGTTCCCTTTTTTTGGGGGTTCATTTGAGAAGATAAGTGGTTCATTTGAGCTTCTAGATGCTTGATGGAAGCTGAATGTGAACTCATGGTTTGGGCAAGGCTAGATACCTCCCCTTTCAATTCCTTGACCTCGCTGTCGGTTGATTTCACTTTCTTGAGAACCCTTGCTAACATCTCTTCAATATTCGAGCTCCCTATATCGCTCACACCTGGTTGAACTTGAGTGTTATCAACTTTAGGAGGGAGAACATATGGATTCGAACTTTGATGATATCGGTCCCCCTCATGATTTTTCTCTCTATTGCCCCATCTCTCATTTCTATCAGGCCATTCCTATGCATCACGGTTTCTCCAACCTTGGTTCTCTTCCCATGAGCGCCAAGGGCCTTTATTAGCCCCTTGACACTTGGGTTGAGAACCCCTCATCTGATTTTCCATGTATTGGCACTCCTCTTTGTATCCTAGTGGCGACGATTCTCCTTCAAAAGGCATTGGACCTTGCATTCCTACAACATTCACAACTTTAGGATCAGCCCCCATAACATGTTTAGTCATTAACTCAGCTGATTCATCATTTTAGCAATATTTTCATCTCGCTCTTCATCTCTTTTTCTCATTTTAGCTGTTAAGGCACTAGAACCAACATCATGTGACAATACATTAGTCTCCCTCATATGCCATGCTTGATTCTTCTTTCTCATTCTATCCAAGAGGGCCTTAGCTAACCCATATGTCTGATCCATAATTGATCCTCCGACTAAATTATTGGCACTAGATTTATTGATGGAGTCTAGGGCTCGGTAAAAGCTTTGAAGGAGCACTCCATCAGGGATACCATGGTTAGGGAAAAGGGAAACTTTCTTCTTGAACCTTAGCCATGCTTCATGAAAAGGCTCCCCTGGTTATTGCCTAAAGTTAGTAATATCATTCCTCAGCTGCAACATTGTTTAGGAAGGGAAGAAAATATCAAAAAAAGCTTCAGTCAGTTCTTGCCACGAGGTGATACGACCCGAAAGGAGCTCCTCCAACCACATAGTCGCCTCTCCCGTTAGGGAGAATGGAAAGAGCCTTAACCTGATAGACTCTTTACTTATATTTTTTATTTTAAAGGATTGGCAAATCTCAATGAAATTCCTCAAGTGATGATTTGCATCCTCACTCGGTTTACCCCCGAAGAGCCCTTTCATCTGTAACAAGTGTAACATTATACTCATGACATAAAACACTGCATTCCCTACCGTGGATGGTAGACGAATAGCTCCTGCAACTTTAGGCATAGCCGGCTTACCCTCTTCATGCTCCATGTGATCTTCAACCGAACTATCTCCTGCTTGCGAATGTTGGCTCATATCAATTCACCCTAATAACCAACAGCAAGATCAACGTCAACAAATAAGATGCAAGACTGACTCAAATTAACAAACAACACAACGATATCAAGTGAAAGTTCCCCACAACAATGCCATTTTTAGTAACATCCAAAATACACTCCTTTTAACAAGAAAGCATACACGGTCATTGCTCAAAATAAATATTTCTGATGGATTTCGGGGTCAAATTCCACAAAGACTAGTGAATGATTTGTGCAAGAATTATTTTAGGAAATTTAAATTAACTCTCACCAATCAAGAGAAATAAAACAATAAATTTTTTGGGGGAAAATGAAGTTAACAATATTGTGGATTCTAAACCAGCTGGACAAAATAGCAAAATAAGTAAAGTTGATAGACAATAATGAGTGAAGACTAGACTTATGTTGTAGATGGGGTGCTAATCAAATAAGGATATGATAACTCATCAAATTATTTGAATAAGTGTAAATAACTTTGGGGAGAAGGCGCCCTGTGTTTTTCAACCTCATGGATGCCTTTTTCTCCTGTCCTTTCAAACCTCAAGACACAATTCAATTAGCTCAATAGAGTTTTGGGCTAATAGCTAAGATATATCTAGTCATCAACTACTAATTATGATTGTGAATATGGATTTTGGCTATTTCTAGCCCAACTCCACACAATCACATCCATTTCCACCATTAATTTTACTCCCAATACTTGAATTCTTCTTTTTCAAGCTGAAATCAAGTAAGAAAAGTAGACCCACGTTGCTTTGGGTGAGTCGTCATCCTCCAAGGGCATCTATCCTTTAGTGTCATTATGTTTGTTTCAGACTTAGAGATAGCTGGGGGCTTATCTCAATATCGCATCGGGTAGTAGAGGCTTTTCAAACATTGATTTGTATATTCAGCTTTAGACTTAGTGTTATAATACTAACATTGGCTAGACGTTATGTTATACAGACTTCCACTTATTTGTGTTTAAGTATCAGACGTTATGTTCTATAGATATCATGTTCATGCCATGGGTCAACTCGGGGCCATTCGTGGTTTTAGATTTTGTTTCTCGATCCGGAGTCTTAGCTCGGGTCATAAAAAACTTGGTATAAGAGAAATAGGTTTTGAAGTATCCTAGGGTGTCTGAAAGAAGCATTAAGTAGAGTATTTTTCATGGGTGTGAAGCACGCCACACTTATGACAAAGGAGCTATGAAACGTTTTAGGAAATTTCCCCTCTTTTATAATTCTATCTCATGCTATGAGTTCAACTCTCCCTCTATTCCTCTAAATCAAGCTTTCCACATTTGAAGAATCATGCCTCCTCATTGAGTTAATGGTAGAAGAAATTGCAATGGAAATGGCCATGGAAATGGAAACGGGGATGAGCATCAGCAAGCTCCTCCAGCCCCAACAAATTCGAAGCCCAAGCAGGTTGTGCATGCTGAGTTTAGGGCAGTCATTCAGATGGTTTCACATTCTATGATAGCTCAGGTCAACTAGCAGACAGTGTCTCATGTCCCTCAAAATAGGAATGAGTTTCTAGGGTAAAAAGTGGGTGAGGACCCGCATGAGTTCATTAAGGAGGTGTAGAAGATCACCCAGATTATGGGGGTGATTGGGGAAGAGAGTGGGGGTTTAGCCTCCTATCAGCTAAAGGGGTTGCCTACATATGGTACCGCCAGTGGAAGGATGGTAAAGCGGGTAGAGCAGTTCCCGTGAATTGGGATGAGTTCGTGACTGCCATTTTGTATAGGTTCTTCCCTAGAGAGTAAAGGGAGGTGAAGGCAGTGGAATTCGTCAACTTGAAGCAATACCATAGGATTGTCCAAGATTATGCCTTCAAGTTTATCCAGTTGTCCAAGTATGCACTGGAGATGGTTGCGGATCAAAGGGCTCATATGAGCAGGTTCATGAACGGAGTATCAGATTCACTAGTTAAGGAGTGTAGGACCGCTATGCTGACCAGTGATCTAGATTTCTCATGATTGGTTACATACACCCAATAGATAGAGCGGATCAGATGACGGAGAATGAGAGAGAGGCTAAAAGGGCCAGGACAGGGAGTTATGGATAATTTCAATAGAGGTTCGGTGGAGGAAACCATCAGTAGTCCAACCAGAGGCCATTGGCCCCAGAACCGTCATCAGCCAGTGTTCTGTTCAGACCTAGATGTGACCAGCGGGTTAGAGCATCAGGCTTCAAAGGTGAGGGGAGCATTGCAGCAGAGCCCAGCATTCCAGTTTGTGGGCGATGTGGTAGGAGGCACATCGGAGATTGTTTGAAAGGTTCAGGTGAATGTTTTAGGTGTGGGAAGCTAGGACACATGCTCAAAGACTACCCTTCAGCCAGATAGGGTCCTAGTAGAGGTCGTGACCTAGCCACTAGTTTAGCACCTCCACCAGTATGCTCAGCTCAGCAGGGTGCATCTACTAGTGTAGGTGGTTGTCAGCGTTAGAATAGATTTTATGCCCTCTCATCTCATCAGGAGCAGGAGGTCTCTCCAGATGTGATCACTGGTACGTTATGAGTATTTCATCTTGATTTTTATGCATATCTATATCCAAGGTCTACCTTGTCTTTTGTGGCTCCTTATGTTGCTGTCAGTTTAAGTCTCAGTCCCAAAATCTTATCAGAACCCTTCTCGGTCTATACTCCAGTCGATGAGTCAGTTGTAGCTTGATGGGCATATAGAAATTTCCCTATCATGATTCTTTAGAGAGTCACCTCAACCATCCTAGCAAGTTAGATATGACCGACTTTAATGTTATCTTCGACATGGATTGGCTACATGCATGTTATGCCTCAGTTGACTGTAGAACCTATATAATAGAGTTTCAGTTTTCAGGTGAACCAGTTCTAGAGTGGAAGGGTAGTCTAGTTGTGCCTGTAGGTCACTTCATATCCTATCTTAAGGCTAGAAAGATGATCTCCAAGGGTTGTGTTTACCATCTAGTCTTGGTTAAGGATTCTATGTCCGAGGCCCTGACTCTTCAGTCAGTTCCATTCATGCGTGAGTATCCGGAGGTTTTCCCACATGATCTACCAAGAGTCCCTCCTGAGTGAGAGATTGACTTTGGTATCTACCTTCTTTTCGATACGTAGTCTATATCCATTCCTCCTTATATAATGGATCCAGCTGAAGGAGTTGAAGGAGAAGTTGCAAGATATCTTAGATAAGGGGTTTATTAGGCCAAGCAAGTCACCATGGGATGAACTAGTTCTCTTTGTTCAGAAGAAGGATGGTTCTTTTCATATGTGCATTGACTATCGATAGTTGAACAAGGTCACAATCAAGAATAAGCATCCTCTCCCTAGGATTCATGAATTGTTTCACCATCTTTAGGGTGACAAATGCTTCTCTAAGATTGATCTTAGATTCGGTTACCATCAGCTCAGAGTCAAAGACAGTGACATTCTGAAGATAACCTTCAGGACTCGGTATGGTCTCTATGGTCCGTAATTATGTCTTTTAGACTACGAATTCTTCTGCAGCTTTTATAAACTTGATGAACAAGGTGTTCGAACAATATTTACACATGTTTGTGATTATCTTTGTAGATGATATTCTCATATACTCTCGGAGCGAGGAGGAGCACGCCGCTCATTGAGGGTTATATTGCAGACTCTTAAGTACCATCATTTATTTGCTAAGTTCAGCAAGTGTGAGTTTTGGTTGGATTCGGTAGCATTTGTAGGTCATGTGGTGTCAAGTTAGGGTGTGTAGGTGGACTCTCAAAAGATAGAGGCGGTGAAGAATTGGCATAGACCAGTTAATCCTTTGAATATCAGGAGTTTCTTGGGTTTAGCTTGCTACTACAGGAGGTTTGTTGAGGGACTCTCATCCATCACTGCACCATTGACTAAATTGACCTAGAATAAGGCCAAATTTCAGTGGTCGGATGCCTGTGAGAAGAGTTTTCAAGAGCTAAAGTATCATACCCCATCTTGGGAGGCACAATTGGAACCTAATGCCACACTAGAGTCTGGGCTGATCTGGTTGGGCACAGGCACCTTTGGTACCTATCAATAACTTAAACTCAAGAAAACAAACTGCTATATCTCGGATATATAAACACAGTCCCGGGGCCGACAAGGCCACATAACACCTCTAAAAGAAAACAACTAACCCAACCAACATACACCATAAGATCCTATGCAGGCCGACAAGACCACCAATGTTGTCTAGTTATAATAGAAAGGAAAATAAGCAACTATACTAGGCCCCACACAGCCAACACATAAAGTAAGACATATACAGGATCCACATGGCCAACCACAACTAACTAACTAAATACTGTACTCTGCAATCCTCTAAAAATAGAAATAAATGTCGGGACAAGGCCCCGGCCTACCCAAATTCTATATAAATAAAAGACTGTAATCTCTACAACCTGGCAACTCCAAATGAAAGGAGCTGGCCAATCTGTTGACGCTGAACAACTGCTAATGTAGATCCTGAGCTCTTACTGTCTAATCTGCAGGCAAGCATGCAACACCCCATAGTTGGGCGTCAGTACAATATGTAATGAATATGTAAGAAATAGTAAAAAGATGAGTAGAAGCTATTAAAGACTGAAAATAAGTAGAAAGAAGGGGTAGAAGTTAACCCGGAAGTCTGCTTATTCATAACCTGCATCTAATAAAACATTAAACGTATATGAGCTACGACAATACAATCATATATTTATAAGCTATAGCTAGCTAACAATAATGCAAAAAAGAACCTAACTTGGCCCCCATAAGCCTAGAAGGTACAATCAACACAGAATAACCTACTGGGACCCCCATAGGACCTGGCAAGTAACTTCAATCTATATATCCCTATCCAGGTTCATATGACTCTACTGGTGCTATAGCCAACCTACCTATCCCTTGGGTCTGCAACTGAACCCGCTTGGCTCCTGACCTATAGTTGGGTTTGAGTCCAATGGACTCCTGATAACTGCACCCTAAGCACCAGGTTTTATGAGGGTCAGTGATGCTGATACGTCAAAAAAATAATAGTCCATCCATGGAATGGACTATGATATGTCCCATTGGCCTCTGCATCATCCCTTCGGATGGAATATCGCTCCTTAGAGCAACGTCATATAGCCCCTGTAGGCGACGACACAACTAGTAACCTTGGGGTGATCACGGAAGGCTCTTGGGTGAACGAAATTCCAACTGATGTGCTATACTGAAGTCTCAATCTAGCTACTCAAAAGGCATATCTGGCCTTCTGGGCCTAATGCAATTGCTACTCGGGCCTAGAATAATCAGTATAGCTGCTAGCAGGAACACCCCGTATACCTGTATCTGATTAGAGTATCCTGATAGTGGACATAATCTCTAATGGTCTAGACCGGATAGGGCAAGGTCTTGAGTGGCCTAAAAATACTCTGAATGTCCTTCTTGGACAACTATAACTCATAAGAAATTGTAGGGTTGTATACGACAAATTACTTAGTTCCTTTACTTCGAATGATTGTAGGGCTGCTATTGACCGGACATGCTTTTGAGCGGTCAGCCCCTAACTCCCCAAAGGTAGCCTACTGAAACTCTTAGCCTGAGGGTAATACCGTGCTAACATGGTTCTATTCCTTTAGACCTTAACTTGGTCTGTTCGTATCTTATATGACTCTTTTGGATAATTCCTAACAGTGTAGGTATGTTTACATGGACATAGCCACTCACAGCAACCTGTACCTTAGTATCTTATAGGAGAAGGCTGGGGTGTTGGCCCCTTCTGTAGCTTCTAATAAAGTCCCCTTCCTTAGGGTACCCACGGGTCTATTTGACCTGAATGACTAGGATGGCTTCCTGGACGACCTGTATGATGAATACTAAGTCAACTAGAACTGACAGTCACTGGTAATAGCTAACTAGATGATAGGCTGCCACTCAGTTCACTAGACAACCCTAGTGCTGCTGACTCTAAAGTATGGCCATCCTATCTAAATTTTTTGCCCTAGGGCTTGAGGGTACGCCAATGGCCTCTAGGTGTGCTCCACTAAAAATATAGGTGCCAAACTGATAGTTATATCACCTAGCTGCACCATTGTTGTTCAACTTACTAACTCAGGCCCAGTAACTATCCACAAGCTTCTAAGGTCTAGGCCTTACAATAAAACATCCAATTCTATTAACACAACAAACTGAAGAATAGAGGAGTTCCTACGATGCTTCTAGAGTGTGTCACACTTCTCATGTTCTTTCCCGACAAGGGATACTGCGATATAGTATTTATACATTTTCTAGCAGCTAACCACAACATATGCAACTGTAATCTACTAACAACAGCTAATCACGACATACCTGATCCTTATATACTAGCAATAGCTAATTACAGCATATAAGATAATTATCTACATTTAAAACATAGGTTGTATCACTATATGATGAGAATAACTTGCTAAAGGAATAAGCCATAACATATCTCAAATGATGACTTTCGTTTAGCTGACGAGTTTCAACTTGCAATCAGTAGTTCTTTCAAACTGTAACCTCTATGTTGAGAGAATAGCACTAATTTCAATACTAAATTTGGAAATTTACAATAACTTTCAATAATAATATCAACTATAATTCAACTTTGAATAACTCGACCAAAAACTTAAAATTTCCCGAGAGTTCAGAAGGGAGAAATGATTACCTAATGCATGTGACCGGGTAGAAATCAATTTGGAGCAATTCTGACAATTTTTACTCGGCGGAGTTCTTGTTTGTCGAGCGAATTTTTGAGAAATAACTATGTATTAATGCTTCCCATAGGCCTAGAACTTGTTTCCCGAAGTTAATTTGTGATTTTACGGCATTTGGTAGCGTAATCGATGAAAATTTGATGAAAAGTTGTGGTTTCTCACTTCTCTGGCCGAGGACATCTTTTCAAATGAATTAAAATGAAGTGAGGGGAGTATATATATATTTAGGTCTATGGACGGGGTGTGCCTCATGCTGCTCAACGTTCTACAAGGCCCCCCCGCCGCGCCTCCCATAGCGGCAGTGGCCTAGCGCACCGCGCTAGCCAAGGGACTGCAGGCTGGCGCGTCGCGCTGGCCCCCCGTGGCCTAGCCTTTCCCGACCCGGCTTTCAGGCTCTTTCTACATGTGTCGAGCTCTCCTTACTCTTCACAAATCCACATGTATGCCTTCTAACTGATAACATTTTATAGGGCGTAACATAAAGATCCGACTCAATTCAACCCCAGTTTTTACTTTACCCGAGGGTACTGATGGCTTTGTAGTGTATTGTGATGCTTTGAGTATCGGCCTTGGGTGTGGGTTAATACAACATAGTAAGGTGATTTTCTATGGTTCTAGGTAGCACAAGACCCATGAGAAGAAATATCCAACTTACGATCTCGAGTTAGTGGCAATGGTCTTTGCCTTGAAGATTTGGAGCCATTATTTTTATGGGGTGCATATGGATGTGTTCACAAATCACAAGAGACTTTAGTATGTTCACTCAGAGAGATTTGAATTTGCAACAAATAAGATGGCTAGAGCATCTAAAGGATTATGACATGAATTTCCTTTATCATTCGGGCAAGGCTAATGTAGTGGTAGATGCCCTTAGTAGATTGACCATGGATAGTGTGTCCCACGTTGGGGACGGAGGAAGGAGTTGGTGTTATACCTCGATAATTCAAGAATCGGACCTGAAAGTGAATCAGAAAAAAATTGGAAAATATTAAAGCAGTTGCAGAACGAGTCACTGGACGACTCATGAGGAGACCCCACGAGTTGTTGGGTGACTTGTGCAAAGGCCTGGAAGGATGAGGGACTCGAGGTCCCCATGGGCGATGTAATGAATCATGTTCAGACACAACGAGTCGTCATGTTAGTCGCGGGGTGGTTCTGGAGGAAGATTGGAAAATTGATCCAGTGCACTTGAAGGGAGCTGGAAAGGAGTCGTGGGTGCTGGGGATGAGTCGTCATGTCACTCGTTAGGAGCCCCGGCAGACCAATTATCCAGTGAACCTGATGAGCAAACCAAAGGATCGTGTGCCCTGGTGACGAGTCATCGAGTTGCTCGTTAGGACCCCCTGACAGTTATTTTCAGTGATTTCAGTAAGGGATTTTCTGTAATTCCTAAGTTCTAAGGGCCTATACTATGTCATTCTAAGATCATAATAGAGGGTTTTTAGTAGAGAAAAACCCATCTTAGGCCATTACCTTCACGCATGCATGGTTGGGGGTTTGTGGAGAAGAAATCAAGGTGAATTCTCAAGGTTTCCAATTGGAATCTCAGCTAGGCAATTAGGAAGGGTTAGAATTCTTCAATCCCAGTTATGTAAGGCTATGAGTGGGTGCTTCCTTCCACACCCATGACCATTCCCTATCAATTTGTGATTGGTGTGTGATGATCAAGTATGGATTTTCATTCAATTGTATGATTCTTTGCATCTCTAC
>JACEIK010001138.1:195901-210912 GCA_018107945.1 Datura stramonium
TGGATTGGGTATTGTTCAATTGATCTTAGATTTACTCAATTAGTATAATTCTAGTGTTTCATCTAAGTTTTAATCTAAATACTCATAGTTTCAAATGTGGATTGTATTTACTTACTCTAGTTTTGCTTGAAAAAGGAATTTAGAGTATGGGTGATGAAACATTAGTGGATAATTGGGTGTTGATCATGTGGGGTTGGGCTAGAGATAGCCAAAACCCATTGTCAAACACTCATTGAGAATCAAAGCTAGAAATAGTTTATTCTTACCCAAGTTGATGTGGTTGTTGTGTAATAGACTTTGAGGTTTGAGAAAACCTAAGGTATAAGGCACCTAATTGGTTGAAAAAAGTAAGGTGCTAACTTGTCCACAACTGATTATACTATTGAGTAATGCTAGTAGTTGTTAATAATCCCAATCCAATGATGCCTCGATAATATCACACCCCTAGTAGTCTCCCCTTTGGCATTTTACGCTTTGTCCCTGCTTTCGTGAGCGAATTTTATAGTTCAATTAACAAGTTATGATCTCCCCAATTTTTACTCTATTTTTGTTGAGATATTGATGCAAGTTACTTCAATTTGATAGACAACTTTGGTGTGATCAACTACTATTCCCTGTGGGATTCGACCCTGACACTCATTAGTTATACTTGTTTTGCCAATGATCATTTACACTCTCTCATTAAGAGGAGTGAATTTGGACGTTATAAAAAATGGTGTTGTTGACGGGGAATTATAGTTTGATAGCCTTTAGTTGTTTGTTATTTTGAATTGATTTGTTTCATCTTGGTTGGTTTCACTTTACTCTTGTGACTGGTGTCATCTAGGTTGATCTTGATATGAGTCAACACTCACAAGAAGGAGAAGGTTCGGTAGATGGGCATATGGATCATCAGGATAATGATCTCGTGATGCCCAATATAGCAAGTTCCATTCGCCTACCTCTTATGATAGGAAATGCAATATTTCATGTGACGAGTACAATGTTGCACCTACTCCAAATGAAGGGGCTCTTCGTAGGAATGCCAAGTGAGGATGCAAATAGGCATCTCCAAAATTTTCTTGAGATTTTCCAACCCTTCAACATCGCAAATATAAGTGAAGAGTCGATCAGATTGAGGCTCTTCCCATTTTCACTAACTAAGGAAGCAATCGCTTGATTGGAAGAGTTGCCTCCGAGTCTATTACCTCTTGAAATGAACTCACGAAAGCATTTTTGGACAGGTTCTTCCCTCCCTCGAGGATGCTAAAGCTGAGGGATGACATTACCAGCTTCAGACAATTTGCTGGGGAATAACTTCATGAAGCATGGTTGAGGTTCAAGAAAAAAAATTGTCATTTGCCCGAACCATGGATTGCCCAATGGGGTTATACTTCAGAGCTTCTATCATTCATTAGATCTATCAATAAGTTTGTGGAAAATAATTTGGTGGGGGTTTCCATCATGGATCAGCCCTATGGAATAGCCAAGGGTAGCCAAAAGTGTTAGAATAAGGTAGAATCCATCGACAGTAGGGTTAAAGAATTAAAAGGGGAGGTGTCTAACCTCACCAAAATAGTAAGTTCCCACTCAGCATCGATCAAGCACCTTGAAGCCCAAATGAACCATTTGTCTTCACAAATGAACCCCAGCATGAAAGGTGCACTCCCTAGTGACACTATTCCCAATCCAAAGAAAGATGGTCATTGCATGGCAATCTTGACTAGGAGTGGCAAGATATTGAAGGATGTGGGAGTGAAGCCTAAAGATGTTGTTGCCCCAAAGGCAAAGGATGAAGATGTTGTGGAAGAAATGCCAAAAACACTAACTGTTTATAATGATGAAGAAGGGAAGGATGAGGGAGAAGTTGATTTGACTCCCTTGAATGATATGAAGTTAAATGAGGGAAAGAAGGCCTCCAATGACAAAGATCAAGAAATAAGAGTTCCACCTCCATATCAACAGCGGCTGACCAAGAAAAAGGAAGATACTCAGTTTTGCAAGTTTATAGACATGTCCAGTAAATTATCCACCAATATACCACTTGTGGATGCTTTGATTCAAATGCCAGGCTATGCGAAGTTTATGAAGGAGCTCTTGAAGAAAAATAAGGTGGTGGATACGGGCACCGATGAGGTGACCCATTATTGTAGTGTTGTCATGTCCAGCAACCTTGCTCCAAAATGTGAAGATCTTGGGGCATTTATCATTCCTTGCACAATTGGCTTGTGCATATTCAATAAATCTCTTTTTGACCTCGGTTCACTTCATACCTCTTGTAATTTTCAATAAACTAAGGTTGGGGAGTCCCAAACCCACATCCATGAGGCTCTTGATGGAAAATAGGTCGATTAAATGACCCATTGGAGTGTTAGTTGATGTCCTTGTGAGAGTGGACAAATTCATACTCCCATATGATCTTGTTTTGCTGGATTGTGAGATGGACATCAAGGAGTAAATTATCTTGGGGCACCAACTTCTAGCAACGGGAAGAGCTTTGATTGATGTAGAGCTTGTGGAGCTTAAGTTCTGAGTAGATGGTGACGAGGTCACTGATGTGTTGTGAGTTTACAGCACTTTCGACACATAAAACTAAGAAAATAACATGGAACTAGGTATGTTTATATGGATATGAGATATTTTTACTTTGTTTTCAAGGAAAATAGGTGTTGGAGAAAAAATATGCAAAAGATGTATAAAAATGCAGATAATCAGCCAAGTACCAATCTCAGTACGAGTCGTACCTAGATTGTATGAGTCGTACTGAGACTCGTGGAAAAACTCAGAAGGTTGAAACAATGTGAATTAAAAGTACGACTCTCAGTATAAGTCGTACCAAGACGGTACGAGCTGTAACTGGAGTCGTGGAAAACTTTAGAGAAATTTTGCACAAGCAGTCTCTTGGTACAGGTGGAACCCGCGGATCATAAAATCTACTTACGACCCATACCATGAACCATGGGGAGCTTCAATGATTCTTAAGGACTTGGTAGAAATCTAGATACAAAAAGAAAGTATAGAGTCATAGGGGCAAGGTACGTGGCATACCACAACACTCGTAGAAAACTTCAGAAGATGTTAAAGTTCTCAAAGCCAAGCTACGAATGGATTGTATGACTTGCAGGATCATGGTACAAGGCATACCAGTTGCCAACACTTAGTCAATTCTGCAGTAGCCAAGCAACGTACAAGAGCATGGTACGACCCGTACAATCCTGTTACAGGTCGTATGACCAGTCGTAGGACGAGTCGGCGCCAGATATGGAAATTTCCCTATTAGCTTGGGAAAAGGTTTCTGACGTCTATATAAATACCTTTTATGTTTTTCCTAGTAGAGAGAGAGATAAGTAGACATGTGATTACATAAAGAGAAGTTTATTTTGTGAATTATTATCAAGTGTAGGAGAGCAATTCTTGAGGTCAACATTTGGTTTTATCAATTGTTCTTGATTTTGTTCATCAATATTCAAAGCAGATTTTCTTCCAATTATTATTGTAAGTATTTAATTATGTGTTTGTCTATGAATACTAATTGCAATATTACAATCATGAGAGGCTAAAACCTCTATAACTAGGATTGTGGGAACCATGGTGAATGAACAAAATAGGGTTACACAAAGTAACTCAAAACAAATACTAAATTCTTATATTGTATTCTCTTCATCTTTAAATGTTTCTTAACTGTGCACAATGTTAGGACTTGCCTGAATTATTTACTTCCTTGAATCTAGATAAGTAGAGATTAGGAAAAGAGTATTACAACAAAGCCTTAATTTTTTATGATCATTGTATGACTTGAGCTGCAGCCACAGGAAAGTTAATTTGGAACATATTGATAAAAGTTAGTTTGAAATCGCTCATGGGACCTGACCTGGTGATTGAGTATAATCATCCAATAAGGATGAACCAGTCGTTTGGATGAACCCTAGTTATTAGTTCAAAAAGTAAGTATTGGAATAGGTCACGCATGTATACCCAAATTAGTTATGAACCCACGGGGAATACTTACCCTAGTTATTTGCAAATCATGATAACAATCACAATTGCGATCTTGTTTTATTATTAATTTTCTTTAAACCCCCCAATTTGGAGATAACTCACCAACAGTTTAAGTACCGGCATTAGTCTAGTTCTTACCTTACTCCCTGTAGGTTCGACCCCAACCTCTATGTTGGGTTCTTTATTAACAACGTCCGCTTCATACTTTGCCATGAAGTATGAGTTTGAGCGTTATCAAAAAGTGGCATCGATGGCTAAGATTAGATTAATTGCTTGTATTTAACTTTTGGTGGTTGTTTCCTTAATTATGTTTTCTTTTTATTTTTGGACACAGCAGGTTATCGCTTGGTGAATTCCAATACTCGATGGAGTGAAAACCCCCTGATTCCTTTGGATGTCGTACTTGAAAGAACACTGCGAAGGATGGAGAACCAAGAGCAGAGAAATGCCCATCTTGCTGAAGAAGCTAGGCAAGCCGAGCTAGCTCGACAAGTTGCACTTTAGGAAGCCGATGATGCTCGAGATGAGGTTCTCAACGCTGGTCGCCATGGAAGGGGAAATAGAGGCCAGACATATGCCCCTCAATTCTTTGATGAGGATGACCCACACATTGATAAAGTTAGGTCAACCGAGGCTATTGTACCACCACCTTTTCCATGACGCAATAAGGCTAATACTTTTCCCATTCTCTTTGTTTGAGGAAGCCACTTTATGGTTATTGGAGTTGCCCAACGACTCCACTACCAACTGGAGGGAGCTCAAACAAGCTTTTTAGATAGATTCTTTCCATTCTCCAAGATGCTACATCTTAAGGATGAAATTTGTAATTTTCGACAACTGAAGATAAAGGCACTTCATGAAACCTGGTTGAGATTCAAGATGAAGTTGACCAAGTGCCCAAACCACAAAATTCCTAATAACAGTTTGTTGGAGATTTTCTATAGATCACTGGATAATAGTACTAAAGTTGTAGTAGACATAGTGGTGAGAGGAGCATTGATGATCCACACTTGGGAGCAAGCTACCACTATTTTAGATAGAGTGACGAAAACAAACAGAGCATGGCACACCCAAAAAGTAGAAGCAGTTGTTGGTACATATGCTATTGGTTTGACTGCATACCAATGAAGGAAGGAGGAAGAACGTGACGAGGAGTGACCTATATCCGCACATTATTGGACCTACTCATGAAGCATATCATGGGCACTAGAGCCAAAAAAGTTAATCCAGTGGGAAAAGAGGGACAGGAACCAGGGCCTGAGCACTTAGATTCCGAGGAGGAGGCAAACTTCTTAGACAACTTGGTGGCAGGTTTTCGAGACAACGCCCAAGGATTTGGACAATACACTTGGCACCAAGGTTCTGGAAACCAAGGTAAAAACCAATACAGAGACAATTACAACTGGAATGGCTACAGAGACAGAAGCTGAGGTTGTGAGCGAGAGGGAGAATGGAGAAGGAATGACGATTATTGCAATGATCTAGCAAGGTTGTACGTGCCTCCTAATGCACATGAGAGGGAGACTATACAGACAAAGTTAGAGAGCATGATGGCTGAGATCCTTAAGAAGGTTAGATCCATAAACGATCAGCTGAAAGACATCTGTGGAGATATATCTAGCATGGGTCAGAGAGTTGAGTCACATGTCACGGCTATCAAGTACAGTTGGGTCAACTGTCAGCATCAATGAACCCTAGGAAAAAGGATACACTACCTAGCGAGAGTCCAAAATCTGAAGAATGATGGTCACTGCATGGCTGTGATGACTAGGAGTGGAAAGACCACAATTGATCCCCCTTTACCGATTTTAGTTGATCTTTAAAGGGAGAAAGAATACATAATTGATGATGAGGAAGCGGTTGCTGAGAATGAGCATGATGAGGATGTTGAGTTAACTGAGGCTCCAGTTGTTGAGAAGGAGCCCCAGGCTGAACAAGGAGAGAAATAAGGGGCCACACAGATTTATAAGGCTATCCCATGACTACCGCCACCATTCCCTCAAAGAATCAAGAAGAAGGCGAAGAGTGGTAAGTTTCAGAAATTTTTGTCAATGCTAAAATAATTATTTGTAAACATACCATTGGTCGAGGCATTAGAACAGATGTTGGGATATGCCAAGTTTATGTTGGACCTTGTTACTAAGAAAAGGCTTGGGAGTTATGAGCCCATGGATAATGTGCATCATTGTGCCTAGAAAAAAAAGATCTAGGTGCCTTCACCATTCCATGTACTATTGGTGATATTGAGTTCGTGAGGGCACTCTGTGACTTGGGAGAAAGCATCAATCTGATGCCTTTAGTTGTGTTTAAGCAGCTGGGATTGGAAGTCCCCACACCAACTACTATGTGGCTACTGATGGCTAACCGAACTATGAAAAAGCTTGTGGGGAACTTGTTTTATGTGCTCTCTAAAGTGGACAGATTCATATTCCCAGCGGACTTCGTGATCCTTGATTTTGAGGTTGATTTTGAGGCCCCCGTCATTTTGGGGCGACAATTCCTTGCCACTGGGAGGGGCTTTAGCAGATGTGGAGGCTGGCCAGTTAAAATTAATACTCAATAAAGAAGAGGTTGCCTTCAATGTCTGTCGGTCAATGAAACAACCGAAGAAGTATAGAGTGGTCTCAGGAATCGAGGATGAGTCAGAGTTCCTTGACGAAGTTTGAGTAGTCATGAGACTTGCGTCGTGTTGCAACATTAAATCAGGTGTTTCTTAGGAGGCAACCATGAGGTGGTTTGGTGAATTATGAGTAACCGAACCACCTGCGTTGTGCCGAAATGTTAAATCAAGTGATTCTTGGGAGGAAACCTAAGTTTATTGACTAATATGTGCTTAGTGTGCAGGAGAAACAAAAATAGGTGGCGTAAATATTGCAGAACAGACTAGTGCTATGGATCTCAGTACGACTCATAAGAAGATTGTACGGGCTGTAGTACGAGTTGTGTTGTGAAGCAGAGATGTATCTTAGTGCATGAGTTCAGGGTACGGTCGGTCCTACGACTCATAACTTCATTGTATGGGTCATACTACTCACTGTAGTTATGAACTATGCAAGGCATGGACCTCCAATTAAGAGTGACCTACGAGTCAAAGTATGGGTCATACCTTAGTGGTATGAGTCGTATGATATGCTCGTAGGTCCATAGGTACAATGACTCAAAATAGGAAAGCATCCAAAGCAACTGCTCGAAGGGCATTGATAGATGAAACCTCTGAATCTAAACAAGCAGGAAACACACCTAGTGGTTCATTGGAGGAATACAGGGTCGATATATTTGACACTGATGGGACCCAAACCACTAGGGAAAAAGCTAAAGCCAAGCCGAGGCGGCCACTGCCACATCTGTTGGTGGTCCCCATTCTGAAGAGGGTGCAAAGGAAAGAGCCCAAGATTCTAGAAGTGGCTCTAATAATGATGAGGAGTCCAAGGAGGGCCAATCCGGCGATGGAGACAGTGAGTTCGGATCTGAGGAGGAGGCAAGCAATGCCGAGCAGGAGCAGACTCCACCTAGGGAGAACCATACCATTTAATGGAGAGTACTAGGAGCATAGGAGATCTATAAATAGGGTATTGCTCTCAGTGCCAAGAACAAACCCAGGCGGAGTATTCAAAAAGAGTTGTGGATCCTTACCAATACACTGAATGAGGTGGAGGAGATGAAGTGGATATTTAGCTATTATGGGTTTGATTGGATGGCTAGAACCCCAGATCAATGCACTTCAGAGATCGTCTAGGAGTTCTATGCTAATTATTTGGCAACCATGGAGCAAAAAGCAAAGGAAGGCCAAAAGTTGAAAGATCACTCCAAATTGGAGAGCGTCATGGTACAAGGCTGCACTATTGATATATCCAGTGCACTATTGCTCGGGTGTTACATGGGCCCCAATTCGTACCACCACACACTACACCAGAGTATGACTACCGGGTGGATGCCATGAAATGATCAAGCAGTTAGGAACTGATGAGAGGTAGAGACAGATCTAGTGGTTGTATGGGGTTATTACTGAGGAAAAAGAGAAAGCAGAATGGGTCACTAGCGGAAAGCAGGTCACTAAGAATTCATTAAACTTCATAGCAAAAGCCTGTTGGATGTTAGTTCACTACCGGTTGTCCCTGATCATGAATGACAATGTCCTCAATGTAGATAGAGTAGCATTGGTGGCGTGTATCATGTCCAGATACCCCATCAACATCCCGAAGGTCATTGCAGAGAAGATCCGAGATTGGGTATGGGATTGAGCACTACCATCCCATTCTCGAGTCTCATATTCAGGTTGTGCACAGAGGTAGGTATCAAGGTGCATCGTGGTGAGGAGTGGTTGATCGGAGGATAACGAATAGTAGATATTGGCTTAACTCGGGATGAAACGAATCCGGTAAGCCAAGCACGAATTTTTACCGCAGTCCCAATACCACGGATAATTGGGGGCGAGCAGATGAATTCCCCACCTCATAGGAGCAAGACGAGACACTGCTACAAATGTCGGTCATCCAGAGGCAGCTCCTAGCACCTCCATCGCACCAACTATAGGCCTTCCGAGCCAAACTCAAGACGTATACATGCTAGTGCCTCAGGAATTTCTCTAAAAGATGGCTAAGAGACTGACTGTAGCTGAGAAGAAGGTACAATCTATGATGGAGAATATGAAGCCTTGGGTAAAGGCTAAGATTGAGGCGACTGCACGGGTCCTACACTCCAAGGTAGATAGCTTTGAGAGCTGCTTCAATGACCGCATGGCCAAGTAGACTGACACTGGAAGTCTCTGTGACGATTTAAGGGCTCTTCGGAGCTAAGTGGTCGAGCTGTCATCACGATAGCCGGCAATTCTAGCAGTCCCCACTCTTCCTGACCTCAACATTGATATAGATGAGGAGCTTGATTTAGAGGCATATTAGTATCCGATAGGAGCTGAGAGACAAAAAGGGAAAAAAAGTTTCTATGAGGATGTTGAAGATAAGACCCTAAAGAAGAAGATAAAGAAAGAAAATAAAGAGTGCAAGCGTGTGAGATTGGAGAGACAATAGACTCACGACGAGCATAGGTCGGAGCTGCTTAAGAGAGCGAGAGGAGCAGGTAGCTCCACCACTACCCATTCCTAGCTTATGGGTGGCAAGGACCCTTAGGGTGAGCCACATTCATCCCCATTGATTCTAGAGATCTTAGAAGCGATCACTACTATTGAGGGAGTAACCATTCCCCCTATTGATACACCATTGAGTGCGCCGGCCACCGTCAACGCCACGACTACACCAGAGGTACCACCTCTGCAGGATGACATAAGCGCTTAGTATGCCACAGGTATGTTCGCTTCTTTCTATTTTATATTCTATGATTCGGGGATGAAGCATGTTTTTTAAAGGGGGAGGGGGTGTACTTGTATTTTTGGGATTTTTGGATTCGTCCAAGGGTTTCTCTTGCTGGGTTTCTTTTCCCTTGGGAATTCTATCTAGTAGAATAGGCATGTTTAGGATGTTCTTGTTTAATTATAAAGTAGCTTAGGATTACTCAGCCAATAAATTGTACTAGTTTTGAAGTTTTGAAAAATTGACCCTGTTTAAAAAATTTTGATAGTTAGCTATATACTTGTTGATTGCAAAGAATGATTTCTGTGGATCATTTTATGTCATTTAGTTTATTAGCATGAGTAGTTCTAATTAGACATGTATAAATCGGACAGGTAGAATGAATGCAAAACATGTACCATGAGTGAGTGAGGTCTATACCTAGTTCAATATTGTGTAAAGGATCTAGAACTTGCCCGTTGGTCTTTACATAAGTTTTAGGATTGTTGTTTAGGAAAGGATCATAGGTCATTTTTGTTTAGCACATTCTAGTTTAAAGTACCCTACCAGAATAATATGATTCCCTTGATCCCGATTTTGAGTCTTAAATGAACCATTTTTCTTTGATTAATCGATTAACCATACCCATTTTTTATAATGAATAGCCCTGGTCCCTCCTTGGACATTGTGAACCTCAACCTATGCAAAATGCCTAAGTTGAGGGTGGCTATAGTAGGGGTGCATAGATCTTGGGGAGATGAAAAAGGAATTTTTTTAAAAAAGGGTTAAAAATGAGGTCCGGTGTGACAAGACAAAAGAAGAAAAACAAAAAAATTAAAAAGAAGATATAAAAAGAGAAAAATGAATGAAATTTAAAAACATACCACACCCATACAATTACATAAGAATGGTGAAAAGGGAGGAAAAATTTTAAAAAGAAAAAAAGGTGAAAAAACGTGTAAAGTGAAGCCACGTGTATGTAGTGCCAAGGAGCGTTTAGTCATTAAAAAGATTCTATATCTACCATACCCAGCCCGAAAGCCTACATTACAAGTCGAATCAAGTCCTATAGTGATCCTAGACTGACCATCCGAAGAGTCAAAGTAAAGAAAATAAGGACACGCCTATGGTATCCGATATGCAGTATTTGAAACTTCCTTGTGAGGGTGAGAGTCTTAGTTGTTCAGTCCCATGTTTCATATTTTTATATATTTGTGAGTGGAGGACTTCATTTGTTGTGAGGGTACTTGGTTTGTGTTTTATTCTGCCAGTTGTCCGTGTGAAAAGCATTGATGATGACTTGACTATCTACTAATACTTAGATGACATATCTTGATCCCTATTTATCATGGTTTGTGGTTACTTTATGTGCATATGTTGATTTGGTTTACGGGGAAAAAAGGTCAAAAGCTATTTGGGTTTATGGTGCAAATTTTTATTGGTGTTGGCTGTAGTATCCTAGGTTTATTTTCTAGTTAAGTGTCGTTTTTAGTTTTTTTTGTTTTCTTTGCCTAAGGACATGCAAAAGTCTTAAGTTGAGGGTGTTGATATGCTGTGAGTTTACAGCACTTTCGATGCTTAAAACTGAGAAAATAGCATGGATTTAGGTATGTTTGTATGGATATGATGTGCTTTTACTTTATTTTTAGGGAAAATAGGTGTTGGAGCAAAAAAGTGTAAAAGATGCATAAAAATACAGAAAATCAGCCAAGTACTAATCATAGTACGAACCGTACCTAGATTGTACTAGTCGTACTGAGACTCGTGGAACAACTCAAAAGGTTGAAATAATGTGAAGGCATAGTACGACTCTCAGTACTAGCCGTAACTAGAGTCGTGGAAAACTTCAGAGAAAAATTTCACAAGAGGTCTCTTAGTATGGGTGGAACCAACGAATGTAACATCTACTTACGACTCGTACCATGAGCCATGGGGAGCTTCAATGATTCTTAAAGACTTGGTAGAACTCCATATGAAACAAGCAAGTATGAGTCGTAGGAGCAAGGTACGAGGCGTACGACAACACTTGTAGAAAACTTCAGAAGATGTTAAAGTTCTCAAAGCCAAGCCACAGATGGATTGTACGACTCGTAGGATCATGGTACGAGGTATACCAGTTGCCAACACTTAGTCAATTCTTCAGTATCCAAGGAATGTACGAGAGCAAGGTATGACCCGTACAATTCTGTTACAGGTCGTATGACCAGTCGTAGGACGAGTCGACGCCAGATATGGAAATTTCCCTGCTAGCTTAGAAAAAGGTTTTTGATGTCTGTATAAATACCTTCTATGTTTTTCCTAGTAGAGATAGAGACTAGTGGACGTGTGATTACATTGAGAGAAGTTTTGTTTGTAAATTATTATGAAGTGTATGAGAGCAATTCGTAAGATCAACACTTGGTTTTACTAATTGTTCTAGATTTTGTTCATCAATATTCAAAGAAGGTTTTCTTTTAATTATTGTTGTAAGTATTTAATTATGTATTTGTCTATGAATACTAATTGCAATCTTACAATCATGAGAGGCTAAAACCTCCACAACTAGGATTGTGTGAACCATGGTGAATTTACGAAATAGGGTTACACAAAGTAACTCAAAACCAATGCTAAATGCTTGTATTGTATTCTCTTCATCTTTAAATGTTTCTTAATGGTGCGCAACATAAGGACTTGCCCGAATTCTTTACTTGTTTGAACCTAGAAAAGTAGAGATTAGGAAAAGAGAATTACAACAAAGCCTTAATTTTTTATGATCATTGTATGACTTGAGTTGCGGTTGCGGGAAAGTTAATTTGGAACATATTATAATGGTTAGTTTGAAATCGCTCATGAGACCTGACCCGATGATTGAGTATAGTCATCCAATAAGGACGAACCAGTCGTTTGGATGAACCCTAGTTATCAGTTCTACAAGTAAGCATTGGGATTGGTCACGCGTTTATACCCCAAGTAGTTATGAACCCATAGGGAACACTAATCCTAGTTATTTGAAAATCTTAATAACAACCACAATTTCTATCTTATTTTATTATTGTTTTTCTTTAAACCCCCTAATTTGGAGATAAATTACCAACAAGTTTAAGTATTGGAATTAGTCTAGTTCTTACCTTATTCCCTGTGAGTTCGACCCCAACCTCTCAGTTGGGTTCTTTATTGACAACGTCCACTTCATACTTTGCCAAGAAGTGTGAGTTTGAGCTTTATCAATCACCTTCAATTTGTGTCAGCCCATCAAGCCCCCAGATGAGTGTAAGGTCATGGCAGTGCTTGATGGTAAAGTGGAGCATTATGAACCATTTGGCGTTGCAATTGAATCTGAGGATGACCCTCCGGAGTGTTGAAGATTGAGAAGATATTCGTCATGCCACGATGTTAATTAAGGCGCTTCTTGGGAGGCAACCCCAGCATTTTTACTTTGAGCACTTTGATGTTTTTGTTACTTTTATTTTGTAAGATTGAATGGAGGTGCAACAAAGAGAATATAAGAACAGGGCAGGTACTGCGTTTGATCGGCGAACCGCCAGTCCATGTGCACGAAGCACCGCTGGAATAAGAGTTAGGGGTAGAAAGCTGGAGAAGAAGCAGGAAATCTGGCGATCAGCTAGTGGAACGCCGGTGCCAAACCACATACCACTAGCTACAATGTCGGTTCTAAATAGAACACCTAGGAGTTGAAGCACAAATGGCGACCAAACCGGAGAAATGTAGGTGCGAACCCGCGAACTTTCGATCAACTGCCACGTACAAAGTAGAGAACTGAACAGGTCGTTGGTCACCTTTGTTAAGGTGGTGAAACGTTGGTACTCACCGGCAACTGCCAGTTAGACATAGGCCAAGGTATGCAATGTAATTAAAATATTAAACAACCCATTGACCAAACTCGATCCAAGGATTTAAAAATCAAGTCAAAACCTCTCCAACTCTCCATAAACCCTTTTATTTACCTTTCTATTTTCCTATTTACGCGTTTTAACTTCCCCATACACCACCTTTCAACCATTAAACCCACTTCCTCACCTACCACTCCTATCGAATCCTTCTCTCCTATAAATTCCACATTCCCACTCTCCTCATCTTTTCACTAAGATAAAGCAAGAGTTATGTGGAAACTCCATTGTTGGTAACACCAAGCTTCTATCTCTCTTTGCTCTTTGTTCTCAAATTCATTCGGTATGTGTATCCTACTTTTATTTGATTATTTTTTGAAGATGTGAAGAATTTTGAGAATGCTAAAGTTGAATTTTTCCCTACTCATGTCTCCCCATTACCCTATTCTTATGCTTTTCATTGTTGGTATATTTTTCATGTTGTAGGTTTGTGGGGATGTTGATAAAATGTTGAATGTTAATGTGGGTAGCCTCTACACTGAAATTCTTGATTCTTAATGTGCTTTATTTTAGTTGGGAGTGAAGTCTGAGTAGCCCCGTGTGTGCTTCGAATGCATGATTTGACCGATGATAGATGGAGTAATGTTTTTCTTAAGGGTGAATTGTCATTTTTACTTTGTTTTTGTTGTTTTGGTGTGGGTGAGTGAATCTTGTATATGAAAGATTTGTTGTTTCACTGAGTTTGGGGATGAAATACATTGAATGGCATTTACCAGAGAACCACTGGTTAATTGGCAAAATGCCGAATAAAACACAGGTTAGGGTACAAGGCTTCATACCACTATCCCAAACCTGCGTTTCACCGGCGCTCTGCGATTCAAGACTGGCGAAACATCGGTGTGGCGCTTGATGAACCATGTAATTACCCAATCCACTGTACATGACCAGCGGTTAACCGGTGCTTCACAGGTCTCCACCTGCATTTCGCCAGTGTCCCGCCTGTACTACCAGCACTTAACGTCTGAACCATTCAATTTGTTTGTCATCCAATCTTCACAATATCCTTCCTTAGCTTAGAATCGATGTAACTTTTTTTCCATTGTCAAAGAAAATAAAAAAAGAAATATTATTGTATGGAACTAACATGGTCCTGTAGATTATGTCTTCATCCAGGCAACCAAACAATGTCAATGCCCTGGCCTCATCTAAAAGAAAAGGAAAGGGGAAAGTAAGGGAGACCCCAACCCCCAACACGAGAGAAGCTATTATATTTTACGTGCCTAACATGGAGGGGCACTATTCTATTTTCAAGAGGCGTTCTATCATGGTAGAGAAGCACTTTGACTTGGTGGGGATGGCGGGTGACTTCCCCAATATCACAGCACAATTCACTGATTGCAAATGACATGTCTTTGCCAATCCTCTACTAGACTTCTACTATAGCCTAGTGCTCGAGTTCTATACATCATACCAAGCTAGGAAAGGTAGAATGCATCATAGAGGTAATATTGATGAATTCCCCTTCCTCCCTTCAGCTATGGTGAGGTGTGTAGAAGTTGATATCACACCAGTAGCCATCAATTCTTTATTTTGGGAGGACAAGATTAACCCCGAAAGTGAGTATTCAACCTGAATCGCCAACAAAGAGGATCCGTTCAGTTGGATTGCACCTACCATTTCAGCTGACACACCATTCTGGGCTTCTATGGGCAGCGATATCTTCCGGCATGATTTAAAGTTTGAAGCCAAGTTATGGCTTGATTTTATTTGCAGCCGCATAATGCCCTCAAAGTATGAGCAGAGGGTCAATTTAGAGGCGGCTGTGATCACGGGAAATAATATAGGTCCCGTGATACGCTTTATAGCTTAAATTAGTCGTGTTGTCTAGGCTATTTGATACATTTTCATGTGATTTTATATA
>JACEIK010001138.1:230293-295558 GCA_018107945.1 Datura stramonium
GTTAGTCTTCCTCTATAAATAAAGGGATTCTCTCTCATTGTATTTCATCCATCAAGAGAAATAAGAATTTTTCTCTCTCCTCTCTTTTCTTTCTCTACAATATTCTTCTTCTTGTTTTATTATTATATAACATGTTATCAGCACAAGACTCTGCCATCTTGAGAAAATGTTTGAAAACATCAAAGGTATGAATTTACACTTATTGTATTTCATATATCTCATAATGATTAAATTAATTTACAACTATAACCACCAAAAATGATTAAGTTTCACAGTGCTTCATAACTTTTAAAGCAACAATCGCTTTGAAGCCTGATATACTCTGAAAGATACATTAGAGAAAAATTCTCTACATTATATGTATCCTGAAATTTATCCCCCAAGTGATAAATATGAAATTTATCCCCCAAGTGATAAATATGAAATTTATCCCCAAGTGATAAATCTGAAGTTTACCCATATAGTGGTAAATTTGAAATCTATCTCCATAATAATAAATCTGAAATCTATACCTATAGCGATAAATCTGAAATTTACTTCTGACATAGTAAACTTGAATTTGTAGCCCTAGATATATTAGGCAAAAGCTATATGTCTTGGTGCATGATAATGAAATTCATCTTGATGCGATTGAACTGACAAACACCATCAAAGATAAAAGTCAGGCATCAACAAGACTATGCTAAGGCAATGATATTCCTTCGCCCCTTGAGGAGGGCTTGATATTGGAATATCATGTTGTTAAAGATCCTCTTATGTTGTGGAATAATTTGAAAGATAAATATACCTGAAGATGGTCGTTCTTCCACAAGCACTTATCTATTTTTAGACTACAAGATTTTAAATCTATATGTATGTATAATTCTATGATTAAAATTATTTCTCCACTGAAATTATGTGGTAAAAATATCTTTGATCTAGTGATATGCTGGAGAAAACCTTTACAATCTTTCATGCCTCGAATATGCTCCTAAAGCAGTATACTCGATAGATGGGGCTTATAAAGTATTCTGAACTAATTTCGCATCTTCATATGACCGAGAAAAATAATAGATTATTGAAAAATCATGAAAGTCGACCTACTGATACTAGTCCATTCCCTGAAGTGAATAAGATAAACTTCTACCAAACTATGTGTGAGAAAGATCGTGGCCCTGATCGTAGTCATGACCCTAGTCCGGATCATGAACGTGATCGAGGAAAGAACTTTAATCATGATAATTGCCTTGCACCAAATAATATTCTTCACCATCACAGGTAAAAAATAAATTATTAAATGATGCAAAAGAGAAACCGAAAGATAAATTCCACCAATTATGTGGAAAAAAAAATCATGACCCCGGTCGTGGTCATGGTCGAGAAAAAAGAAATCTATATTATTAAACATGTCTCGATTTACTCCTAAAGTAGAAATATCTTAAAAGAGCTACTAAGTTATCATGGTTTGATATGTTTAAGACATGTCAAGATGATTGTATTCCATTCCTGAAGAATGAAAACTTTTAATAAATCTTACAACTACAAATTCATTTCCTAAAGTGAATGTGACAGTATTTAGTAAAATGCATAAACAAAGCATACTCTTGGTTGTAAATATATCACGGCTCACATTTAGAAGAGGCAGAATAATTGAGAAGAAATATTCTAAATATTCTATACTTTATACTTGAAGTAGTATTCTGCAATAGTAAATCTTGTAATTTACTCTTAAAGTAATAAAACTTACAACCTACTCCCGAAGTAGTAAAAACTTGAAATAATAAAGCTTAGAACTCAATATTTACTTTTATTTCATGACACCACAGTGTCTAAATTTGCTTGTATGATACCATTCTAAGCAATATTTGATAATATAAAATTAGTGACTAAGGTCTCTAGAAGAGCCTAATTGTTTGTCTACAAGAATCATGAAACTAGTAGTGTCCAGACAATATCTTATCGTGAAAAATAAATTTAAGTATCTCGAATAGCTTATATATGATAACACAATTCATGCTAGATCGTAATATATGAAGCTAATACGATCAAAATACAAATTGTAATAGTGAGCCGGAAGCCCAGTGCCAATCCTGCATTGAACCTGCTTTACGCAAAGCAAGATCTGCGGCATGCAGATGCTCAATAGTGTATAAAAATCAACCCACATCCTTTCATTTACATTTTCAAGAAAGTATGAACAATATCATTATCTAACGGATACTCAGACTTCCCTAATAGATCTACCAACAATATAAGCAATAATTTTGACTATGACGACTACTTAACGGCTTCCCTTCAGAAGGACATTACCTCATCTATCATCAGGAAATATCAAATGACCAATCCAATCAATATTCATCAAATTATTATCAACAACCCACACTACTCACTAGCATCATCCTATTTCATCAATATTATCATGCAACGACGCTATTTTTTGATAACACTCAATACACCTCTCCTTTTTAAAGGTGGTGGCAGCGGTCGTTGTCAAAAATAAATTTTTCAACGGCTGTCAGGGTCAAATCTCACAAAGATTGGAAAAGGATGATCCAAGAATTTTAAATCAACTCAAACTAGCTAGCATCATTTCTAAACAACATAATGTAAATTTTGGGGAAAAAAGAAAACAATAATCAAATTTTAATTATAAACTAAAGCAAAGGAAAATCACTTGTTGCAATCAACGGGAGAGAACTAGGGATGTGAAAGTGATGGGGTATCAACTAGATTAGGGTTGATTGAAATGTCTTAAACTCAATTAAAGCATCAATAGTAATGGATAAAGCTACACGCTCTTGTTTGTGAACCACAAGGATGTAATTGCTTTGGAATTTTTCAAACCCCAAAACTATAATCACAAATCAGCCACAAAGCATGAGGAAGGGTTAAGCTATCTCTAGCCTCAACCTTTGAATGGAGTTTTGGATATGAGTTTTGACTATCTCTAGCTTAAGCCCCCACATCTACACTCTAAATCCTTATTATTGATTCCTCACCCAAATCTCACTTCTTTTTCTCAAGCAAAAAAAAGATAAGAAAACTAAATCAATATTTGCAATTATTAATTTTTTAATTAAAACTTAGAGGAAATAATAGATCTATGAATATTAATCAAATTTAAGAACAATTATCAACCCCCAATTAGGTTTAAACACCCATCATGCACACACCCCTAGCTAATAATTTAGCTACTCATGAATAAGGAAAGAGAAATTATACCCATAAGGAATTTCTCTAACTTCATCATATTAAGTACTAAAATTAAGCTCATAATTTGCAACAATGGGGGTTCTTGCCCAATGGTAATTGAAGAAAAAATAATTGTACTCTACTCTCTATTTCTAAAACTTCTCTCTGCGATATTCAACGTATGACACTAGTAACCTAGTGTGTGTATGTACAATTGGGGTAAAAATCTGCAAATTTCTATTGCACAGCTTTCTAAAATTGTCCGTAAAAGCTTCTCAAGTACATTTTGTGCCACTATTGGATGATTTTTCCCTTGTAAGGATCCTACGCAAGTCTCACAGGTGCTTCACAGGTTGAGGCAGTGTTGCCTGGAGCCATCTGTAACACCCTAAATTTTCCTAAGATTAGGTTCGAAAAGTTGAATATGTTTAGCAGAGGAGTCTGCAATTTTTCTCTTAGTATGCCTGATGGTACATGTTGCGGTCAGCTGGTACGGGTCATAAGAAGACTGTGGTAAAGTTTAGAGGCTCATCCCCCAGACCACGAGGCCACACCATGAGTCGTGGTTTAGTTATACGACTCGTGGTCACGGAGTTGTAGCATGCTACTGGGTATCAGGTGCTGGTCATACGAGGGATTATACGATTCGTAGTAGGGAACTATGAATCGTGGTAGGCATTCGTGGAAATAATTAGAGAGTTAGATAAATTGGACTAGCTAGCTACAGGAGGAAACCACGACTCGTAGGTTGGTGGTACGACTAATGGTACGGGTCGTATGACTGGCAGTGGGTATTTTTACAGACGAATTATTAAGGGCATTTTCATAATTTATAAGCTCCTAACTTCCTAATGACATCATTTTAAGCCCCGAAAGGAGTTTTTAAAGAGGGTTTAGCCTATTCTAAGTCATCAGACTCCCATGCATGCAAGATATTTAGATTTTCTTTCAAGAACAAAATAGAATTCTCCCCAATTTCTTTCCCACTTCTCTTGGGCTTTCAAGGCTAGTTTGGAAATCAGCTTACCCAGGTATGTAGGGCTTCGAATGAGCGTTTCCTTATACCCTCATGCCCAAATTTCTCCTCAAGTTCATGAATTCAAGTTCTTAATCAAGTGAATTAATTTCTAGGGTTTTAACCCAATTTTCTGAAATTCTCTATGATATGTTTATGGGTCTAATTCTCTCATGTTCTAAAGTATGTTTTAAAGTCTAATGATCAGATTTAATCATTAATTTGGTTATAAATTCATGATTTCAAGTTATCAAAAATTATGCCTATTATGAAAGTTTTATGAAAAAGTCAAGCTTATGGTTCATGATTTCAAGTATGATGAGACATCTAGCACGAATAAATATTCATGAACTCTCCACTTATGATTCCATGATTATAATTATGAAGTCTATTTCAAGCATGCATGATTTTATGATTTAGGCAAGCCCATACAAGTTAAGTATATTATTATGATTTAGCCAAGGCTAATAAGATCAGCTTATCATATGGTTTGGAGTCAATACTCCTAATACAGCTTATGATATGTTTGGAGCCGAGACTCCCAATATTCAGATTTCAAGCTATGCATGAAATTATGATTTCAGCTTCGTCAGAAAACAATGTGAGCACTATGCATGTGATTATCATTTTAGCTTCGTTGAACAATGATGTGAGCATTATGGATGTTTTTGAGAGTAGTGTCTAGCACCGAGCAGGCTTGGGGTCCGATGTTCCTCGGTCTCAGAACTACGCACCAACAGAGGTATATATATACATGTTTGGGACCTCTCAATAGAGTTTTTTCCCACCCCATGGGGCCTCAGCTTGATATCAATATCATGGTTTAGCATCCTTAGCCCAAGCAAGGTTTTGGATGGCTTGCCTACTTGAGTGTGATAGTTGGGGCATCACGTAAGATCTATTGTGATGGTGTCCATTATGATAAGTCTCCCATTGTTCCTCATGATTTCAATTACTCATGTTCATGACTTATGATATTACGTTTTACATCAGATTTGACCCAATGATCAGTTTATGAGCTTTTACTTACGATTTCAACTATGACAAATCATATGATTTCTATTCCTAAACCTTGGGTAACTATGTTCAATTTTGATAACTAGCTTATGACTATGTATGTCTCGGATACAATTTTCAGCATGTAGTCCTTACTCTCATAATCTATTTGATTTATATTTATGTGCATTATTTTAGTTAACATTTACTAAGCATGTTTTACGTACCTTACATACTCAGTACATTCAAAGTATTGACTGCATACTCTATGCTATATCATTTCATGATATAGGTTCAGGTGATCCAGCTTAGTCTCACCGATAACTCGCTTCCCTATCAGTCCAGTTAGCCCCTGTTGGGTGAGTCCTCATCTCCCGAGGACATTCATTTAGTTATGTTGATCATGTCAGTTTAGTTTCAGACTTGGAGATAGTTCAGGGCTTGTCCCAAAATTTCATCAGATAGTAGAGGCTTTTCAGACATAGACTAGTATGTTCAGCTTTGAGATTTAGCGTTGTGATGGTATCATTTGATATACGTTTTATGATATTCAGACTTCCATTTATTCATGTTTAAGTTTTAAGTTTCCGTTTTAATTTATGCTCTTGGGTTGCTATGCACATTCCATGGGTTACTTAGAGCCATTCGTGGTTCTAGGTCCTATGCCTCGATCTGGGGTACCAGCTCGGATCATGACAAACTTGGTATCAGAAATAAGGTTTAAAGTATCCTAGGGTGTTTGAAAGGCGCATTAATTAGACTCTTTTTCACGGGTGTAAAGCGGCCCACGCTTATGGGGAAGAGGCTACATAACGTTTTAGGAAATTTTCCTTCTTTCATAATCTATTTCATGCAATGAAGTACCTCTCTATTCCTCTAACTCGTGCTATCTAACTCGTGCTATAAGTGTTTGCAGAAAATATGCCTCTAAGCCGAGTTAATGGTAGAAAAAATGGCAAATGGAGTGGCCATGATAATGACAACGGAGATAGGCATCAAGCAAGCCCCACCGGCACAGCGCAGATCTTTTGCCCAAGTAGGTCACTCATGACGAATTCAGAGCGACATTTCAGATGTTTGCACAGGCAATGACCGCTCAAATCAACCAGCGCAAAGGGCGTATGTTCCCAAAAAATATGAACTCGTGAACGGCGAGAGTGTGAGACTTTCTAAGGATGAACCCACCGAAGTTTCTTAGGCCGAAAGTGACGAGGACCCGCATGAGTTCCGTGAGGAGGTGCAGAAGATCACCCATATTATAGGTCTGACCGGACAGGAGAGTGCAAATTTAGCCTCCTATCAGCTGGAAGGGGTTGTCACATGGTTCCGCTCGCTGGAAAGATAGTAGAGGAGTTGGAGCAAAGCCTCCTAAAGGGTTGGAAACGAGTTTGTGAATGCTTTCTTGGACAGGTTCTTCCTTAGGGAACTGAGGGAGGCAAAGGTGGCGGAGTTTGTCAACTTGAAGAAGAACAACAGAACTGTCCAGGAGTATGCTTTGGAGTTTACCCGGTTGTCCAAGTGTGCAATCGGAGATGGTCATTGATCATGGGGCTCGTGTGAGTAGGTTTGTGAATAGAGTGGAAGATTCCTTGGTCA
Organism: Datura stramonium; assembly: GCA_018107945.1. Taxonomy (NCBI): domain Eukaryota; kingdom Viridiplantae; phylum Streptophyta; class Magnoliopsida; order Solanales; family Solanaceae; genus Datura; species Datura stramonium. The sequence goes on from JACEIK010001138.1 coordinate 237,072, forward strand.
AGGAGTGTAGGCGCGATTAGTCATATACACCCAGTAGTAGAGGCAGAGCAGATGAAAGAAGAAGGATACAGAGGCCAAGAGGGCTAGGACACAAGGAGTTATGGACAGTTCCAAGAGGTTTGCCGGTGGATATCGCCTTCGGGGCCCACCCTCGCAGGTCATCGCCCACTCTATCATTACCCAATGTTCCGTCCAGACCTAGGTGTGATCAGAGGGTTAGGGAATTAGGCTCTAGAGGTCAGGAGAGCATGTCAAGAGAGCCCAGCATTCCAGCTTGCAGGAGATATGGTAGGAGGCACATCAGAGAGTGTTTAATGGGTTCAGGCACACGCTAGTGTGGAAAGCCCGGACATGCTCGTAGACTGCCTTTCAAATCAGATAGGGCCATAGTAGAGGTCGTGACTCAACCACCAGTTCAACAACTCCACCAGCTCATTCAGCTCAGTAGGGTGCATCACTAGTGTAGGTGATGGGACAATATGTTATAACACATTTTATGTATTATTATCTCATCGAGCAGGAGGTCTCTCCCGATATGCTCACCGGAATGTTATGACTATTCCATCTTGATGTGTATACATTGTTGACTAGGGATACCTTATCTTTTGTGACTCCTTATGTTGTTGTTAGTTTTGGAGTTAGTCCCAAAATCTTATCGTAACCCTTCTCGCCCCTAATCACTGATGAGCATGAGTAGCTCAAATGAGTATACAGAAACCTAGCCTATCACAAGCCCTTTAGAAAGTCACCTCTGCCTGGCTTAGTAGAGTTAGACATGACTGATTTTGATGTTATTTTCTGATATGGACTAGTTACATGCCGTTATGCCTCATTCAATTGTAGAACTTGTATGGTAGAGTTTCGATTTCTGGGTGAGCGCTCCTAGAATGAAAAGGTAGTTCGGGCCACCTATAGGTCACTTTGTTTCCTATCTCAAGGCTAGGAAGATGATCTTTAAGGGTTGTATGTATCATCTAGTTCAGATTAAATATGCTATATCTGAGACCCCAACTCTTCGCCGCCTCCGTTGTATGCGATTATCGTGAGATTCTTCCGCATGATCTACTAGAGTCCCTCCCAAGCGGGAGATTGACTTTGGTATCGACCTTCTCCCCGAAGGTCGCAACCTATATCCATTCCTCCTTACAAATTGGCTCCATCTGAGCTTAAGGACTTGAAAAAGAGCAAACAGATCCCAGATAAGGGTTTTATCAGCCTAGTAAATCCCTGCTGGACGCTTCTTGTTCTTGTTTGAAAGAAGGATGGTTCCCTTAAACATGCATTGACTATCGATAGTTGAAAAGGTCACAATCAAGAATACGTATTCCCTCCCAAGCCTGAAGGACTTGTATGACTAGCTCCAAGGTGCTAAGTTCTTCTCAAAGATAGAACTCATCCGCCATCATTAGCTCGAGTTAGAGAGAGTGACATTTTAAATATAGCCTTCAGGACTCGGTATGGTAACTATGAATTCATAGTTATGTCTTTTGGACTAACAAATGCTCCTTCGGCTTTTATGGACTTGATGAATAGGATGTTCAAGATGGCTTGATATGTTCATGATTGTCTTCATAGATGATATTCTCATATACTTGAACATGCCGTGCTTATTTGAGGATTGTGTTGCTGCATCCTCAAGGATTCCCGCTTATTTTCTAAGTTCAAGTAAGTGTGAGTTTTGGATGAATTCAAGAGTATTTTGAACAATGTGGTGTCTAACGAGGGCATGCAGGTGTGGATTCTCAAAAGATAGAAGCGCGCGAATTGGCCTAGACCAATAGTCCTCATAGAGCTTTTTTTGGGTTTAGCCGGCTACTACAGAGATTCATCGAGGGATTTTCATCCATTGCAGCACTATTGACTAAGTTGACCTAGAACAAGGTTAAATTCTAGTGGTCGGACGCTTACAAGAAGAGTTTTTAGGAGTTAAAGACTCGACTACTTGGCCCAAATAAAGAATCTCTATCGAGGGCACAGAGGGCTTTGTTGTGTATTTCAATGCCTCTAGGATTGGTCTTGATTGTGTTTTGATGCAAGATAGTAAGGTCATTGCATGTGCCTCTTGACATCTTAAGACTCATGAGAAGACTTATCCGACACATGACCTTGAGCCATGTACTGTGGTGTTTGCATTGAAGATTTGGAGGCACTACTTGTATGGGGTGCATGTGGATGTGTTCACAGACCGATAACACAAAACTACACCCTCAAAAGAATATGACGCGTACATTGTCAATAAAGAACTCAACAAAGGTTGGGGTCGATCCCACAAGGAATATGATCAGGATGTAGAATAATATTAGTATTTAGACTTTTAAATTTACTATCTCCTTACCGGTTTTTTTAAAGAGGTACACATATAACAATATTGAAAATTTAAGTTATTATCAAGTTAATGCAATTTACTAGGGAGGTTTTCCCCATAGATTCATTGACTACTCTGTTTTACACTCGTGATCTTTCCTAATACTTAGCTTGTAGAATTGATAACTTAAGTTCATCCAAATGACTAGTCTGCCCCTATCGGATGACTATACTAATTATCGGATTAGGTCTCTTGAGTGATTTACTTTTACCATTATTAATTTGTTCCAAATTAACTATTCTCGCTTATCGCACTTCGCTATACAATGAACCATAGAATTCAAGGCTTTGTTGTTCTTCCTCATTTACCTAATCACTTCTCTAGGTTCATGAAAATAGAGAACTTAGGCACGTCCTAACATTGCGCACCATTGGTGAAACATTAAAGATGAGAAGATAATATAAGATCCATAATTATTAGAATCACTTTGTGCAAACCCCAATTTGTTAATTCTCCATGGTTTCCACAATCCTAATTATGGACATTTTAGCCTCCCATGATTGTAAGAAAAGAATTAGCATTCATTGAAGAAAACATAATTAAAGAACTTACAATGAAGATTGAAATAACACTCACTTGTTTATTGCAATATTCAATTTTGATCAATTCAAGAACAATGAAGTAAAACCTAAGAATATTGGAAAACTCAAGAAAATCTCCCAAAAAGTCAAATTCTCCTTCAAAGTGTTTGTCCTTCCAATCTCCTATCTGCAATCAAAAATAACCTATAAAAGTATTTATATAAATAATTAGAAACCTTTTCTAAATTAACAGAAAATTAATTAAATGCCTCCTCTTCTTCCTACAACTCGTAACTTGATTATACAAGTCGTAGCCTTCACTCATACAGTTCGTAGCTCGAATTTGGCTAAGTTCTGGGAGCTTGTACTACTCCTAACATTGCTCCTACGAGTCGTACAATCCTATCGTGGTTTGGATCTGAGATATCTAACATCCTCCAATATTTTTACGAGTGTCTGAATGTCCTTCCTACGACTTGTGGTTGCCTCATGTACCATGAGATTTTCCATTCAACTTTTGTCCTAAACCTTATCATGGCTCCTTGGTACAGGTCGCAGGTAGTCATCATGACTAGTAGTTTCCATCCATACCAGGAGACTAATCAAAGTGCATTCTTCTGATATTTTCCACAACTCACAAGCATTTACTTATACTACAGATGGTATGGCTTGTACCAATATTCATAACCCGGCCGCACTTTGAGAAATCTTTCCTTCAAGTTCACCATGATTTGGCGTTGACGGCTTATACTCACCAAGGTACGAATTTGAGGAAGTATGTACTTGGCCCAAATTTCCACTGTTTTTCCTTCTTTCACAACTTTCAACTCCAACACCTTATTTCCTTGAAATAAAAAAAATGTATCATATCCGTATAAACACACCTAAGATCATGCATATTTTCTCAATTTTAAGTGTCTAAAGTGTTGTAAACTCCAAATCAACACTAGGAACCACAAAAGCCTTCAGTATGTACTCAAATAGTGACCTGAATTTACGAAGTAAAGGAGATGATAGAACTATCAAAGAATATGACATGAGTGTCCTTATCATCCTAAAGTAATGTAGTGGCGGATTTTATGAGGCCCATGGAGAGTGTGTCTCGTGTTGAGGATGGGAGGAAGGAGTTAGCAAATGATGTCCAGGCTTATTCTTGTTTAGAAGGGTTTGGCTTGTTGACTCGATGGATGGTGGTTTCATTCTTCAATGGTTCTAATCTTTAGTGGTGATCGAGGTCAAGGCTTGCCAAGATGAGGATCCTATCTTGATAAAGTTGAAGGAAGCAAATTGAGTCAAAAATTGGGTTTTTCCCAAGGGGAGATGGTGTACTCTGATATCAAGGCCGATTATGTGTGTCAAGCTTGTTGATGACTCGAGAGAGCAGATATTGAGCGAGGCCCATAACTCTCAAGATTTTCATCCACCCGTATACCAAGATATACAAGACCTACCTAAGTCTATTAGTAGAATGGCATGAAGAAAGATATAACAAAGTTTTGGTTAAGTGTCCGAATCTGCCAACAGGTGAAGGTTGAACATTAAAGACTCCGAGGTATGCTACAAGATAGTATTCCTACTTGAAAGTATGAAGAGATCAATATGGACTTTATCACGTGCTTCCTTGTACCCGCCGATATTATGACTCTATATGGGTGACTATGGACAAGTTGACCAAATCAAGTCATTTCTTATTACACAAAACTATCGATTCAACTGAGAATTATGCTAGATTGTACATTCGGGAGTTGTTTTGATTTCATAGAGTTTATTTGTCCATCATCTCAAATAGGGGTACTTAGTTCAACTCTCAATTTTGAGGTCATTCAGAGGTGCCTTGGTACTGTGTCAAGCTTAACACAACTTTTCATCCGCGCATTATGGTCAGGTCAGAGCGCACTCATTCAGACTCTCGAGGATATGTTGAGAGCATGTGAGATCAATTTCAAGGATAGTTGGGATGAATTCACTTGCCTCTCATTAAGTTTGCTTACAATAACAGCTTATCACTCCAAAGATTCGATGATCCATTCGAGGCTCTTTTTATGGGCAGGTGTAGATCACCTATTGGATGTTTTGAGGTAGGTGAGGCTACGTTGATAGCCGATTCAGCTCAGCGAGGCCACATAGAAAATTCACTTATTAGGGAAAGGTCAAAATAACTCAAAGTCTTCTTTAAATCTTATGCGTATATAAGGAGGAGAGAACTTGTCGAGGTTGATGATCGGAGCATTTCGAAGGTGTCTCCCTATGAAGGGAATGATGACGTCTTAAAAAAGGGAAGCTTAGTCCCCGAATGTTGGTCTTTTATAGGACTCGAGGCGTATCTGACAAAGTGGCATATAAGTTGAGCCATTTGAGAGTTACTTTTAGTTGATCTAGTTTTTCTTATATCTCTATTGAAATAAGTGCATCGTGACCCAGCCTTAGCCGTTCCGGGGCGAGAGCATAGGTGTGAAAGATAGCCTTACTCGCAAGTAGGTTTCGTTGAGATCCTCTCGATTGCCAGGTCCGGAAGTTGAGAAAATGAAGAAAATAGTCAAAGTGAAGGTATTGTGGAGAAATCGCCTTGTTGAGGGCTATGTGGGAAGTCACATATGATGATGGCCAGATACCCGCATCTTTTCCTTCCTCGCTCGCAGCATGAGGCACGCTTCCCCTCCTTAGTACTCTATTCAGTCATGTCAAGTTCATGTCTCTAAGTTTCTTTCATATATCCTTGCATGTATGTATGTTTCATGAATTCAGTTCACTATGTGTATTAGTTTGGAGTCACTCACTCCATCGCTTAGTCATTTGTTCGCCTTTTGGATTACATTTCTTTCCCTAGCCCTTCAAGACGCTTAATCTACATTCGACGATGAATGTTCCCAAGGGGAGATAATGTAACACCCCAAAATTTTCTAAGACTAGGTTCGAGAAGTTGAATATGTTCAATAGGAGGAAGTTCGTAATTTTTCTCACAAGATAACCGACGGTAACGGCCGTGGTCACCGGTATGGGTCGTAGGGAAGACTCGTGGGAAGGTTTAGAGGCTCATCCCTTCAAAATACGAGTCCACACCATGAGTCGTGATTTAGTTGTATGACTCGTGGTCACGGAGTCGTAGCATGCTACTAGGTTACGAGGCGCTCGGTCATATTAGCATCAGACACTCGTAGTGGGGTGGAAACTACTAGTCATAGTAGGCATCCGTGGAAATAATCGTAGAGTTGAGAAATTTGGGACGGTTATTACAGAGGAAATCACGAGTCATAGGTTGGTGGTATGACTCGTGGTACGGGTCATATGACTAGTAATGAGTATTTCTCCAAACGAATTATTAAGGGCATTTTTGTAATTCTTGAGCTCCTAACTTCCTAATCATTTTAAGCCTTGAAAGGAGTTTTTTAATAGGGTTTTGCCTATTCTAAGTCATTAGACTCCTATTCATGCAAGATTTTGAGACTTTCTTTCAAGATCAAGCTAAAATTCTCTCAATTCTTCCCAATTCTTGGCTTCCAAGGCTAGTTTGGAAATCAACTTACCCAAATATGTAGGATTGTGAATGAGGGTATCCTTCCACCCTCATGCCTAAATTTCTCCTCAAGTTCATGAATTCAAGTTCTTAATTAAGTGTATTGATTTCTAGGATTTTATCCCAATTTTGTGAAATTTCTTATGATATGTTTATGGGTCTAATCCCCTCCTATTCTAAAGTATGTTTTAAAGTCTGATGGGCAGATTTTATCATCAATTTGGTTGTAAATTCATGATTTCAAGTTATTAAAAATTATGTCCTATTATGCAAGTTTTATGAAAAGTCAAGCCAGGGTTCATGATTTCAAGTATGATGAGACATCTAGCATGAATTAATGTTTATGAACTCCCCACTTATAATTTCATGATTATGATTTATGAAGTCTATTTTATGTATGCAAGATTTTATGATTTGGGCAAGCCTATACAAGTTAAGTATGTTTTTATGATTTATCCAAGGTTAATAAGATCAAATTTATCATATGGTTTGGAGTCAATACTCCTAATACAACTTATGATATGATTTGGAGTCAAGACTCCCAATATTCGTATTTCAAGCTATGCATGTAATTATGATTTCAACTTCATTGAAAAATGATGTGAGAACTATGCATATGATTATGATTTCATCTTTGTTAAAAAATGATATGAGCACTATGCATATTTTTGGGAGTAGCTTCTAGCACTCCAAAGGCTTGGGGTCCAATGTTTCCCGATCTCAGACTACGTGCCAAACTAAATATACGCGGTACATGTTCGGGACTCTCAAGAGGAGTCTTCTTCCCCGACCTAAGGGGTCTCAACTTGATATCGATATCAGCGGTTTAGGTCCTTAGCCCTGGAAAGGTTTTGGATTGCTTCAGCCAATTAAGTTGATAGTTGGGGCATCAAGTAAGCTCTATTGTAATGGTGTCATTTATAAATTCTAGCTCTCCATCGCTTTCTCATGATTTCGCTTTACTCATGTTCATGACTTATGATATTATGTTTTGCAGCAGATTTGACTCAATGATTAGTTTATGGGCTTTTACTTATAATTTTAGCTATGACAAGTCATATGGATTTATTCCTAAATCTTAGGTCACTATGTTTTGGCTTATGATAATCACGCTCATGACTATATATGTCTCAATACGCTTTCAAAGATGCTAGCCCTATTCTCATGATCTATTTGATTTATATTTATATGCATGATTTCAGTTAACATTTACTAAGTATGTTTTACGTATCTTACATACTCAGTACATTCAAAGTACTGACTGCATACTCTATGTTATATCGTTTTATGATATAGGTTTAGGTGATCCAAATTTTCCGTTGTCGCCGATAGCTTGTTTCTCTATCAATCTAGTTAGCTCCTATTGGGTGAGTCCTCATCTACCAGGGACATTAATTTAGCTATGTTGATCATGTCGGCTTAGTTTCAAATCCTTGAGACAGTTAGGGTTATCCCAGATCTCATCAAATAGTAGAGGTTTTTCGCATATAGACTAGTATGTTCAACTTTGAGATTTAGCATTATGATGGTTCTTTTGATATATGTTTTATGATATTCATACTCGCTATTCGTATTTAAGTTTTAAGTTTTCATTTTAATTTATGTACTTGAGTTACTATGCACATGTCATGGATTGACTTGAGTCATTCATGACTCTAGCGGGTCCCAACTCGATCGTGACACCATTTGCATTAGCACTGTGGTTTCGCAGGTTCCAACCTGCACTCTACAAGTTTAGCTTAGCTTATCTTCCAAAGGCTACTCCATGTGTGGCACCCGTGCAATGTGAACGAAGTTCCAATGTACAATACGCATATCCTTTTTACCTCCAGCAGGTGCTTTTAGTTCAATTTCTCCATTTTCCTTGTTTGGTAAATACCTGCACAAATAAAGTGAAAAGACATAAAACCTTCCAATTTTTTGTGGAAACAAAGCAATAACTATGCTTATGCTTGAAATTATTAGTAATTACCAACTCATCACTCCCACCATGAAGAAGCACATGAGGAGGTGGTGTTTGATACTTCTACTAAGGAAGAGGATAAGGAGCAAAAGGTGGAGGCTTCTATACCTTACCAGAACTCCCTATTCCTCCTCCTTCTTTATCTCACTGGTTGGTAAAGAATCATGACGACATAAGAATGGATAAGTACATTGACATGTTGAGGCAAGTGTCCTTGAGTATTTTCTTTATGGAAGCTTCCAAAGAAATGATAGGATTTGCAAAATATCTCAAGGAGCTAGTGACAAAGAAGAGAACACTCAAAGATGAGGTAGTCACCATTATACACGAGTTAGTGGCCATTATTTTAGACTCATTAGTAAATAAGAAAGGTGATCCCGAGTTTTCACCTCCCACATGGTAGGATGTAAAACTTCACCAAAGCTTTATGTGGCAATAGGGCAAGCATCAATCTAATGCCTCCTTCTATCTTCAAAAGCACCGGACTAAGCTCGACCACAGCATGAGGCTGGACTCACCAATCAAATAACCAATAGGATTATTGACTATGTTTTGCATGTAGGAAGATTCATGATCCCAAAACCACTTTAATTTAACCTATGTTAATTGATAAGCCGAGGTCCCTATCATATTGGGCGACCATTCTTTGCTATCTGCAGTCAAGTATCGATTCAAAATGAAATGAGATCAATTTCCAAGTGAATGATGATAAAGTCATATTTAAAGTTGATAGAGGAATAAAATTGTCTAGGGTTATATATGTATACTGGTATTTGATGTGAAGTAGAAGATATGGAGGAAGCACAAGACCTAAGTATGGAGGAAGGCAACTTGAATAAAAATCTTGGCTACTATTATGGAAACTTAGGATCCAACTGATGATGTTGAAGGATATGAGGAAGTAGTGAACTTTCTTGAAGGGCTTGTATATTATTTCCACAAGTCAAAAAAATTATCATTTGATCTTGAAAATCGGTCCATCCCTCTGGCTAAGCCTACCATTGAAGAGCTCCCAAAGTTGGAGCTAAATTCATTGGGCAACAACTTGCTATAAATTCTTGGGGCCGAAGGAAACTTTGCCGGTTATCATGACCTCTTTTCTTATGATAAACAGTGCAGAAAGTGCTCTAATAGCTCCAACCATTAATATAATATTATATGATCACTTTGACCCAAATCTATTAGATGTTTCTGAAAATGCATCACCCCATTAAGAGTATTAATTCCTATCCATTTTATAATTATACTTTTGTCTCAAAACTTTAAATTTGGAACATTTCTTGCACACCTAACAAAATGATGTAATATAGATTTTCTTTATATAAATATAACAGAAAAGTGTTGCTGGAAGGATTAGCTGTTTCATACTAGTGCCTAAAAAGTTTAGGTGCTGATAACCAGGTTACCAACTTTCCAAATTTGTGGAAAATAGGAGCTCTTTCGAAGCCAAATTCAATTTTGGGAGAGAAGCATAGAAAGACGATAGTTGATCAACTATATGTAGCAAAAATGGGTGAAAAACATTTAGGTCCATTTAGTTAGTTCTCCACCATTACCAAACATATTGTCTCGTCAAACTGCAGAGAAAAAGATACTCTAATTTTCTGTATGTCTGGGGTGATGGGGAAAGAAAGTACTGCTTCTATTTCTCAACTTGAAGTAATCTTTTTAATGCATCTGTCACCATTAATTGTGAACACTTCGATTGTAAACTAGATTGAGATGTTTGGTTCACAATTTTTTATTTTTTATGAAATTAAAGTTAAAAAAACTAAAAACTATAAAAAAAACTATTAATTTAAGAAATAAAGAAAGATTTTAAAAATTTGTGGTCTAAAACAAATCATAAATATTTATATGTTTATAAATCATCTCATTAAGAATGAAATAAGCATTTTAAAACTAAATTATTACTAAATATAAAATATATTATTTAAAAAAAATAAAAAAAATAAAAAAAATAAAAAAAATAAAAATATTTTTAATTTTTTTATTAAATATCTTTATTTTGGAGTTTCTTGTGGTACGGTCTCTAGATTCAGGCTTAGTTTCTTTTAAAAGAAAATAAGATTGACTAAATTTTTATATGAGAGGTAAAGAACTCTTTAGACTATCAGCCCAAATAATGGATAAATTATTACATGTAACCACCCACGTATGATAAGTGTGGATTAGTTATCTCTTCTGAAAGATTAGTCATCGTCAGAACATGTTACCATACACGTATAGGGTCAACCTTTTTTTCAGCTGTTATTGTATATCACTAAAATCATTCCTATAATTAATTATGTTAAGGTGGGGAATATTGGGTATTTTTTTTTATTATTATTATGTTTCGACAAACAGCAGTGTTTAAATAATTGTTGTTACAGGATTTAGTTTAGATTAAACATTCCTGTGGTAATGGTAGAGCAACGTTTAGGCTTCTACATATACCCAAAGTCCATAGGCTAGTGGAAAGTATGTAAACAACAAAATAAGAAAGTTCCCAAAACTAATGAATACTGAAATGTTCACTTCTTTTTTCAAATCTGAATTGGTGACCTAAATTAGTGCAGATAATAATATTTATGGACGTGGAATGACTATTATAAACTGCAGGCCAATGTCTCACGAAAAATAGGAAACAATTGTCATCATTTTTATTGGTGGTGGAGTCAGAATTTTCAATATATATAAAATAATTATAACTACATATAAACAAAGGTAAGTTTTTGCCAATAAACCTCTTAGCCCTTGAAATGTAAATCCTATCTTGGAAGAAGAAAAGAGATTTTTCATTTATGTGATACATGAGTTTAGTTAGTTCATGTTTTTAAGATATCAATGCAAGGGATACGCTTTTATAGTTGAATATATGTATTTGAAAAAAGTGAATGACTAGAATTAAATGATTGATACATGTACTAGACTAGGTACAAGCTCGGATAGTACTATAAATACCTAGATATGATAAGCCAAAATATAAATTAAGTTGGTGGACGAATATATTCCCCGGTTGTCTTCAAAGAGAATGATTAATTTTTAAGCAAGTAGAATGAAGTAAAGAAGAAAGAGAGAATTTGAATGATTGAGAATGCTCCTCCTCCCCTGAATTTTCAATTTTTGATTTAAGAGTCACTTGTCCCGTGGGACTTGTGGAGAATCTTAATTTGTTTGAAGAATTCGAGAGATTAGCTATTACAACTATGAAAATGTTGTGTTCGACAAGTACCAAATTGAAGAAATTGTATTGGTAGACGAAATCAATTCAAGATTTTAAAAGTTAAAAACTTTTGAAGGATGTTTTGAAGAAAGGAGAGCAACAGGTGTCAATTTTGATGAAGCAGCTGCACAACGAAGAGTTTTGAATAGAGAGATAGCAAATGATATTGTTGTATATGAGAAAGATGAATGAGAAAATTCACACTCTTATCTATCAAATGATTGATAAAGAGATATCCTAAGGTTTTCTTTTTGTGAAACTCGAGAGAAGTTGAAGACGGATATGATTGTAATTTTAAAAACCAAAATTGTCGAGTCTAACTACACTAGCTTTTACGAATATTTAAAAAAGTGATTCCTGAAGAAATAGACGTTTCTAGAATACTATCTATTATTGTAGAACCTAAAAAAGGTTAAACAATAAATATGATAATTGGGAAAAAAACAAAGTAGAACTACTCTTGCTACTGAAAAATCTCCAAAAAGAGAGAGATGATGAAGAGAAATATTTTGATGAAACTAATAATGTGCCTCTTCTAAAGTACAATCACAAATGAAAACTCAATCCTTGTGAACGAAACATATTTTGAGATGATGAGGTGTTTCTAAAGAAAATGATGAAAACAATTTGAATGGCAACTACAAAGTCTAAAGGATAATGTTGAAATATTAACCTTGTCTCGGAAGAAGAAAAGAGTTTTTTTTAATTTGTGCAATATATGAATATAGTTAGTTCACGAATTTAGGATATTTATGATTGAATAAATGTGTTTGAAAAAAAGAGAATAAATAGAATTAAATGATATACATATACTAGACTAGGTACATGTTAGGATAGTCCTCTCTATATATATATATATGATTGATAAGCCAAGATGTAAGTTAAGTTGTGGAAGAATATATCGTCCGCTTGCCTTTAAAGAGAATGATCGATTATATAAGCAAGCAGAGTGACATAAATAAGAATCATTTCTTCTCGTTGTCTTTAAGAGAGAATTTGAATAATTGAGAGTACTTTTCCTCCACTGATTTTGATAAGAGTGGAGTTTCTAATATGAAATAAAATGAGATTAATGTCTTTCTCCCTCTTTCATCCTCTTTGTACCCTATGATATTATTATGAGTCTGCCTATATTTTCAATATAGTCTGTCATAATCTTTTATTATGACAACACTTCACTTAACCAATGCGCAAGTAGACTAGAATCGATCGAGAACAAAATTGTCCACAGAATTGTTGTAGTGGATCTATATGTTAATAGTTTGGAGAAGTTTTACATTGCGAGTATATTTTTACATATCTAGTTATCTTAGGTGATTTAATATATTAAAAAAAAATATTTACATTGTCGGTATAATGAACTCCTTTTTTAGGTATTGTGACCAAGTTTATATTTTCGATTAGACTGTAGAAATTTCTTTCCGAAGCTGGAATATGATTAATTATAAATAATGCCCCAAGGACTTGTATAGAATTACATTCATTTTATCCTAAATAAAAGCAAGCTTATCATGTCGCTTTATAAGAAACCAGTCACTATTACAGGCCTAATTATGGAAACACTACGCACAATGATCTGTATTTAGTTTGATTTTCAAAAATTATTGAGCGTTAAATCCCTTTTAAGCAAAGAAAATTTGATACGAAATTGGAAGTTGAGCAATCAATTCACAACGATCATTCGAGAATTTACCTAGTGAGACTGACACGAATAAATAAATATACATTGATAGCGCTGAAGAGACGAAAGAAATGTGTAATTAATGTGTCAACTTTTACTTGGTACAGTTAGCCAGGACAAACCCACCCAAAAAACAAAAAAAATTATACTACTACCAAGGCTGCTATATAAATATGCCTTCTAGGGTTAGGGTTTGTTAATGGAAAAAGATTATGAGTGTAGCTAGCTGGAGAATTTTCTCCCATACATATGCTCTCTGTTGTCTGTTTTAGCTGAGAATATTTTTTTTTGGACCAACTAAAGTAGAGAGATGAGAAAACGTTATGAATTGATTCTGAAAAAGGAGGACTTGTCAGAGGATGACTCGGCAACCTATCTTTTACTATTAGGATAGTGAGATACAGAGAGTGCCAGAAGAACCATGCTGCAAGTACAGGCTACGTGGGTTGATGGGTGCCGGGAATTCATGCCATGTGGTGAGGAAGGAATTCCTGGTGCTCCTTACTTGTGCAGCCTGGGGCTGTCACTGTAATTTCCATAGAAGGGAAGTGAAAACTGAAGTTGCCCAGACCGTTCCTTCCCTTGTTAAAAGTAAGTTTAAAACTTCTTTGCAATTACATACTATATTTGGGGTTGTACGTGTTAAGAGTGAAGGTTGTTTAGGAACCAAAGGGAAAGCTTGTTTCTTTTTAGTCTTTGATGTTCAATTTTTAGGCGTGTTTATATAAGTGAAGATGAGAATGTTTGTAATGATTTGCATGGTTGATTAATGTCAAGAGTAAACCATATTATGTTTGATAATTACATAAGTGGAGCTCTCTGACAAGACATTTTCTAATTTTTCTTTTCTTTTTCCGACTGTATGAATTTTATTCTTGTTGCTTGCTTTAGCATTTTCACATATTTATTTTACCACCTAGCTAATATTAGTGAAAACCTCATGTATTGAACCTAAGGAGTTCGTAATTAAACCTGTGCTAAACACTAAAGAAATCAGTCAGAGAAGCAATGTTGCTGAAAAGGCCTAGGCTAACCAGTCAAGACAAGGAAGAGTCACCATACACTTTCTCTCATTTAAATTCATCAGTGGTTTTATATCTACTCCCTCCGTCCCAATTTATGCGATTTAGCTTAACGAACATGGATTTTAAGAAATATAAAAGAACTTTTGAAACTTGTGGTTTAAAACAACTCATAAATATTTGTGTGACTATAAATCATTTCATTAAGGGTGAAATAGGTATTTCAAAGTTACATTATTACTAAGCGATCGTTTTGTAGAGTGTATAAGAGTAATGCTAAATAATGTGTATTAGTAATGCTTCCATTGGTAATGTTGGTATTAGTTATGCTTCCATTAGTTATGTCAAGTTATTTTTTATGGTGTATTTGATTTAGTGTGTTTAAAATAAACATTTATTGAATGATTTATTTTAAAAATTATTTATTATAAAAATACCTCCACAAATAAGATAGAAAGGATTTGAAAAAGTCTATATGCAATTATGTTTTTAACCATGTTAATGCATGCATTAACAACCATTGCATTACTAATACCATGGTTTTTAATGCATTAGTTATACATAGCTTAATACCAAATAGTGTATAACTAATGTTTGTATTAGCTATACATAAGTTGAAAAAATATACCAAACAAGGTACTCATAATACACAAAGTTAATGCTTGCATTATTTTTTCTAATACACTCTTACCCAAACGATCACTAAATGTATAAATATGTCATTCTTTTCGACCGACTAAAAAGCAGTATGTCACGTAAATTGAGACATTAAAATAGTTAAATTCATGTAAATTATGTGATTTTGGTAAACACTCGAGGGTATGCTATCTCCAAAATGGTAGGCAAGCCTGATAACAGTTTATTAGAGAAATGATTTATTAGCTGCCGTACGTTTAATTTTAAAATTTAAGGGAAATAATCGTCCTTAACTTCAAGATGATTATGGTACCATTAGCCTTATTGGTATATAAAAAACCATTATTGGTGTTTGTGCTTCTATTTTTCATCTCATTGATTCAGTACATATATGTCAGGTTTTGACTTGATATGTGACAAAGAAAATGTTGCTGTTGTGCTATTCTGTCGTGTCTTCCAGTTATTTTGGTCAGTCGATGTAGATGGATTGCTAACTGAAGTACTATGAATGGAATATATTGGGAAAAATATTGTAATTACTTTACTGCTTTACATTTCTATCCTTATTGCCTTAAGGTGTCCTTCCCATAGGGAAAATTCATTAAACTTTTCAACATCCCTAGAATACTTGCAATGTGTTGTTTCATGGCTAATATAATGGCACTAAGTGAACCGCATCAAAACTTAATACGGAAAAGGTAACAACTAGATGGTATAAAGAAAATGGAAAAACAATTCCTGGTAAAATCCATCATCAGCAAAAATGTGGCCTGTGACAGCCAAGGGTACAGTGATTGAAACGATTGATACAACTCATTTTTAATTAGAAATCTCAGATTTAAGTACTAAAAATAAACTTTTTGATAGTTAGCATTGTAATGCTCTTAGTGAGTCTAATGTTATAAATTTGAATTGATTGGATCAATATGTTCTAAAAGACTAATAAAAAGAACATGTGAGCTGGATAAGCACAAAATTGGTGAGCTCTTTGAATGTTAGGTGCATGCGGGTAGGGGAGCAAAGCATTGGGTAAGTGTTAATTCTAATCAGGTATGTGTCAAATCTATAAATGACACAGCCTCGCAGCAGGCGCATGTTTTTGGATTTCAGCAATTTCTTTCTGTACCCAAATTGGGAAAATCTTTCAATGCCTCAAACCACTCTGTGGTGACTATTAAAAACCCATGTTCTCCATTATCTAAATATATACAAGCATTTTGTTTATTTATCTTTTATATATGATCTTTTTACCAACTATAACACTGATGGTTTCGTTACATTGGCTGATCTATCATGAGAAATGGTGCAGAGTTAAACAATTTGATTATAAAAACAGTTTCAGTATTAATGATTCTGCACTTCTACAACTAGATATATAGCTTGCCAATCAAAATGTTGTAAGATGAAGGATACATGACAGAAAAATCATGACAGAAAAAATCATTAAGTTGTGATGATTAAACACGCGTTGAGACAAAAACAATCTCGGGGGCTCTCAGACTGACGGTGTCAAAAAGACCGACGAAACGGGCTTCGGCGAAATTTTTCACCAAACAGGACAGGACAGAATTTGGGAAGGAGGGGGACTTAAAACCGTCCGCAGAGCCAGCGGCGGATGAACCATTTGTCCCATCCCATCCGCCATGAAAGGGGACGGAATTATATTAATGGAAACAATTCATAAGCTTTTTCAAAATTTTTTTATTTAGAATTATATATATATACACTTAATAAAGTTGGATACAAAAATTTAAATAAAAATTCAAACTTAATATTGAATATAATTTAACTATCTATAAAAAATTAAAAACCTTTTCTTAGTATTTGTAAATATTTAAAAATAATTTCAAAGTATGACTAAAAATATATCTAAGTAAAAATGATAAAGTAAAGTATTAAAAATCTAGAATACTAAGAAATAAGAAATTGATTAATTTAAAAGTCATGAAAATTATAAGTTTATTAAAGTTTCTCTTAATTTAATTCTTTAATAATTAAGACTTATATTAAATATAACTATATAATAAATCAAGTAAGATAATATTACTGAAAAATCAACGCTAATGCTTTTAATTTTATTCAAATCAAGTAATACAATAATACATTTATATTATAAATATGAAAAGAGCATCTAATTTACATTGTCACCTTCCTGAAGGGTTCTGCTTTGAACTAGGAATCAAATTATCATACTAATATTTATATGCTCTTATATAGCATTTTTGTAAGCCTCGTATAATTATAAGCAAATTTTGAGCTAACTTTCTTTAAACTTTCTTTATTATTATGTAAGATTAGAATGTTCAAAATTTTTCTCAGAATTGGCACATTGATTGACGGCCTGCAACTTTCATGTCAATTGGTAACTATTATTACTAAGTATTTTACTATATTCTTCTTCTTTTTCCGTGGTTAACTCGTTGTCTCAAATTTCTTCTGCTCATCGTTGATCCAATATTTGAATAAAAAACGTATATGTCCAGGTTGTCCTTTGCTAATGAAAGTGTATGTGGCCTCGAGTTGAAATCTTGCTGTATCAAGCGCCTTCCAAAACTACTAAACTTGATTGAAATCTTGAGTTGACGTGCTACAAGGTCTGGTCAAAAAGCAAAAGTTGGTCATCATTATCTTCATCCTTAATTTATTCCATTCTCATATTAAACTAAGAATCAATATCATATCTACTACCAAAATAATCAAACCAATATATTTATCACAAAATAAAAAGTATCATCTATTCTAGCTTTAGTTTCAAGAGCGTCTATATCGCCACTTATATTCATGAATTTCAACTTGTCAAAAATAAATATAGCATTTACATATATATTATTCTGACATTATTCTAGAGTTGGGCATTTAGTTTCAACAATTTCTAAATATTTATAAATTTTAGCAACCATTCCTTTTGCACCTTGTAATTTTAAACACGAGTTTAATAGAGAAGCATTCAAATACCCTGAGGAATATGAAAAAAAAATTATAAATTCTTTTGATTTTTTTATAATGATGTGACTTAAACTTTTCATTTTTTTTATGTTTAGTAAATTAAAACTGAAATAGCACAAATATAATATAAAAATTTGTTAAATAGTAGAAAATTTTTTTTCAGAAAATTATTTTCTAGCAGCATAAAACACTTTTAAAAAGTTAATAAGCTCAGAAATTTTATCCCAATCAATTTGAATAATTTGTTCAAAGGAGCCGGCCGTTGTGTGCATTAAACAATTACTTGTACAGTATTTGAAAATATAAGCAACTTCCAACATTTCATATAAAAAGATTTTCACCTAGTACAAACTTTTAAAAATTTTTCTAAATGGCAGATATAATTCTACTACTCTTACTAGCTTTAAAAATTCAAGTTCTAATAACCGTGTTGTTACTCATTGACATTGCATATTGGCCTTACCCTTTATAGGAGGTACAAAGGGAATGTTAGCTCTAGACCGATTATGAGTCCGAATTGGAGTTTTGCTAATGGACTAGTTGGTATGTCATCAAATTCATTTTCTTCTACTTATTTTTCTATTTCCTCTTCAAATTTCTCATATTGTCTTTCGAAGGTTTTATTATCTAAAACAAAGATCCGAATTTATATCATGAAAATGAGGAGGAAAATTTTATCAACATGTAAAATCTTCCGTATTTATCCTAATTTTGACCTTTTTTTTTAGATTTATCTCTACTTGAATCGACACATTTATTACATTTTTGAAATCAACGAAAATGAAGGAAAGGTGATGCCAAATACTTTTTATGAGACATAATTTTAAAAATGTGATTGATTCTAGTCTACCTCACATGCAAGTGTACATGGTCATGAGTAACATAGGATTTGAAATTCGTATATCGTATCCACATGAGCTTGTTGATTAATTATTTACTAAATTGAACTAATGCTAATTTGTTTATTCAGATGATTGAATCTAAAGTTTATGTATTTATAATTATCTAAACTAAAAATAAAATAAAATACTAATGAACAAGTAACCAAAGAAATAACAAATTTTATTTTACGTAATTAATGAGATGAATCGATCTAAGACTATGGATTGCTAGCGCCTATGGTGCGTATGCACCTTCATTATCTTCCAATAATTATTGAGTTATTGATTTACGGGTTAATTGTATGGATTATAGTACTTTTGAGCCTCAATCATGTCATGACCCAACATACACTTGATCGTAGACACGGACAAGAGCCCAAAGACCCCATGTCGACTCCACATGGCATGAGCATACTTCTAATCCAATCACATGAGCGGAAGAATTAATATATAAGAACGTAATCATAACATAGCCAAAGAAAAATATCAGTACAAGACTTATACAATACTATTGAATACAACTTGCAAAATTTCATAAGCCTCTAATCATGAAAGGGATTGATGGGAAAACTCCCAACTAATCCAACATCCGTAAACCGAAAGAACAACATAAAGGATGAACATACAACCCTCGAAACATGAGGACTCACCAAGAGCGCTCAGAGCGAATCTGAAACTATCTATGGGTGAGGATGAGCCTGAGAACTGGGACCTGTATCATGAAATGATACAGCATAGAAAGTATAAATGCATTTAGAATGTACCGAGTATGCAAGCTAAGTAAAATGAACGTTTAAAACATATATGAAATTCGTAAATGATCATAAGAGTAGGACTTCATTCTCGTATCGTGAATTATAATGAAATATCATATGACTCAAGGTTTTCAAAACATTCGTAACATAACATAATCATAATCATAATAGAACAGATTTACTTAACATGACTTGAGCCAACATACATAATCATAACTTGCATAAATCATGAGAAATAGCGGGAGATTATCTTGACCAACATATCTCATATGAGCACACATGAAGGTCGACTTGTGCCCTAGTCGGGAGTGGTGTTCGTAACTTCAAGCCAAGGGTAGAACCATGAAAGTGTGATATCACCATGAAAGGTCATTTGGGCCTGTGGACTAACATGAAAGGGTCCGACATATCTACGCGTGGCAATATAGCTCATGAGATCCGGCTTAGCCTAAGCCCTGAACCTACTCGGTGTTCGATACTACTCTCAAAATATATATAGTGCTCATAATAATACATAGGTGAGTTCATGGGCTAGTTAAATCATGATAATCGTAAACATGCTTGAACATATGTGATCTAGACATGATACGAGGCCCGTGAGTCGCCAAAACATAATTCATGATTAATAAGATTCATACATACTTGTAGATCATGCGTATAACTTGGATTTTCTTAAAATCATAATGAGTAACATAATAAATTCCATAATTTAAAACATAATTCATGATGGGCTTGTAAGAGCATCAATGAGAAATAAATCATAAATTGATTCATTATGGGGCATGCATAATTAAGCTTAATTGCTTAGAAAAGTCAAAATCAACAATATTATACTCAATTTAATAAAAGATGATCAAATTCATAGATTATGATAATATTTCAAAATCACAAATCATGAATAAACTATTGATTTTTATATAATCAAATACAAAACCAATGAGTTTTTGAGAATTTAAATAAAATCATAGCAGAGATAAGCAAGGTGGAAGAATTCACCCATTGATGATCTTACATACCTCGGGATTATTTGGGTTCTCAACTTCGCTATTAGCCCAAGATGAAATTTAGAGGAATTGAGAAAGAACACCGTGAATCACCTTCTAATCTCCTCTCTATACTCTTGCATGCAGGCTTAACATGAACTTAACCCCCTTAAAAGACCCCATTCAAACCTTAAAACGACGTAGTTTAGGCCTTAGGAGTTTAGGAATTACGAAAACCACCCTTACTAAAATGCAGAAATTTCTGCTGCCAATCCCCACGAGGACCTCACGAAGTCGTTTCCAAGGGCATGACTCGCGGCCTGATCCATCATGCTCATTGCCCAAAATCACCGTGGGACCCCACGAATCATAGTGGCTGACCACGATTATGGTCACCACCATGGGCCTTCACCAGCTTCAAAACCTTGACCAACCATACGCTCCAACCCATGGGTGACTTTCACGAGCCGTGGAGGTTAGACCACGACCGTGGTCACCATCCGTGGCCATCACTCGACCTTTCCAACCTGCCAACCTCCAAGGCGTAACCACGGGGGGACCTCACGAGTCGTGAGGAACCGACCATGACTCGTGATCACAGCCCGCGTGGCCCTCAACCCGAGCCTCGCTTAACCTTGGCTGATCACGAGTCACCTCACGACTCGTGGTCACTCCTCACGACCTACCTCACTAGTCGCCTTGAGACTGGTCGCGACTTTAGTTTTTCTCCGCTTTGAATTCCGGTTCGATCCTGGGCTTCGAGTATAACAATATCTCCCCTCGGGGAACATTCGTCCTTGAATGTTAGAAACCTACAGAAAACTCATAAACAAGCCCATCACCATATACGAACATCGATCATTTAAGCCGAAACCGACGGTTTGACTACCTCCGGAAAACTACATAACTTAACTAAATTCATTATCACATACATTTACCATATCAAAAACATAACTTATATGCATGAACTAAACATAAAAACTAATTAGAGGTTTAGGGAAAAAATTGATACCTCAAACTAAACTGCTTAGAGAATGTGTGTTTCCAAGATTCAGCCATCATATCCGTTTGGCTTCCCACGTAGCTCCTTCAACATGTTGATTTCTCCATAATACTTTAACTGAAGCTACTTATTTATTCCTTAGCTTACGGATTTGACGTTCTAATATTTCCACGGTACTTCTTCATAACCGAGGCCGTCTTTTACACCAACGTAAGCCACCGACTAATAAAGCTAGATCACCTAAACACTTTTTCAAAAGTGACACAATAACACTCGGATGAACTAAAAATAACTACGAGGGCAAGTCCAACTCATACGCTACCTTGCCAACTCTCCTCACAACCCGGTAGGGGCCAATATAGCGGGAGTTTCCCTTTTCCGAACCGCATGACTCCTTCAGGAGATACCTTTAGAAATACCCAATCACCCACCTTAAACTCCAAATCTCTTCCCTACATTGTCATATGATTTCTAATGACTTTGAGCGGTTTTCAAATCGGTCCCTATCAACCGAACCTTCACCATCGCCCGTGAACCGAATCCGCCCTATCATAGCGGCCTTACAAACCTCAAACCATCCGGGAGGAGATCTTCACCTCCGCCCATAGAGAGCCGAACGGTGCCATTTGGATACTCGGAGTGATAACTGCTTATTGTAAGCAACCGATTAAGGGCAAATGATCATCCAAACTACCCTTAAAATCCATTACACATTCCCTCAATATGTCCTCAAGAGTCTGGATTGTTCGTTCGGCTTGGCCATCCATTTGAGAATGAAAGGTTGTGCTGAGCTTGACTTGAGTCCCAAGTCCCTTCCGAAAAGACCGCCGAATCGGGAGGTAAACCGAGTACCTCACCAAAATAATAGACAAGGGCACTCCATGAAGTCAAAACAACTCCCGAATATACAACTTGGCATAATCATCCGCCGAATCCGTGGTCTTGACCGATAGAAAGTGTACAGCCTTGGTTAACTTGTCTACCACTACCCAAATAGAATCATAGTGTTATGGAGTACGAGGTAGACTCCGTAATGAAATCCATGTTAATCTCTTCGCACTTCCATGTGGGAATGCTAATACTCCGAAGTACGTCTCCCTACCTTTGATGCTCGACTTTCACTTGCCGACGCTGACATTTGGATACAAACTCTGCAATATCCTTCTTCATACCATCCTACCAATAGATTTCTCAGAAGTCCCGATACATCTTCGTGGATCCCATGGATAGAATATCGGTACCATGTGCCTTATGCAATATCCGAACTCTAAATTATCAATGTCCGAAACACATAGTCAACCCCGTATCATAGCACACCATCTCCCTTGGGAGAAAACCTCCACCTTTTGACTCCGCACCGCTTTCTTCAATTTTCTCAAATCGGACCTCATCTTTCTTAGATTTGACATCAACCAAGGATGATTTTTTGACCCATTCTCGCAAGGCCAACACCGCAATCGGTCGAGTCGATCAATCTAATCAACTAGCAAGCCGGTGGACATCCTTCACCAACTCCTTCTTCTCATTCACGTGGGACACACTCTCCATGTGGAGCCTATTAAGTGCATCCGCCACCACATTAGCCTTGCCCGGGTGGTAAAGAACACTCATATCATAGTATTTTAATAACTCCAACCACCTCCTTTGCCGAAGATTGAGATCCTTCTGTGTGAACACACATATTGTGAGCTCTTGTGATCCGTGAACATGTCCACGTGGACCCTATACAAGTAATGCGCCATATCTTCACGCACACCACCGTGGCAAATTCAAGATCATGGGCTGGGTAAATCTTCTCATGAACTTTCACTGCCGAGAGGCATATGCTACTACTTTCCCATGATGCATCAACAAACATCCCAGTCCGACTATCGAAGCATCACAATAAACAACAAATCCATCCATACCCTAAAGTCAACACCGGTGTCAAGTGAGCCTGCCTCAACTTGGAAGCTTTTCTCACAAGCCTCCGACCATGGAAACTTCTCCTTCTTTTCCGAAGATAACTTGGTCAAAGGTGCCGTAATAGATGAGAAACCTCAACAAATTCTGGGTAGTAATCCGCTAATCCCAAAAAGCCTCCCGATATCTAATGGGCTCACCTCTAACTGGGGCCAATTCTTCACCGCTTGATTTTATGAGAATCTACCTTATGCCCTCACTCGATACCACATGACCCAAGAATGCTGGGCGTAGCCCAACCAAAACTCACATTTGCTGAACGTTGCATACAACTGATCCTTGAGGTATGAAGCACTACTCTCAAGGGCGACATGTCTCTCCTTGCTCCGAGAGTATATAAGGATATCATCGATGAACACTAATTATCAACATGTCTAGACATTGCTTGAACACCCCGTTCATCAAGTCCATGAAAGCTGCAGGGGCATTGGTTAGTCCAAAGTACATAACAACAAATTCATAGTGACCATACCGAAGCCTTTGGTGCGCGGATGTCACCTCCCCCGAACCCCGAGCCGGGTGATACCGGATCCGAGATCAATATTCGAGAAATACCGGCACCCGGAGCCGGGGTCAAATAAATCATCAATCCTAGGCAAGGGGTACCTGTTCTTGACAATGACCTTATTCAGCTACCGATAATCAATACACATTCGAAGGGACCCATCCTTCTTCTAAACAAATAGAATGGCACACCCCATGGAGACTTACTTCCGATCTAATGAAATCCTTATCCAACAAGTCCTTCAACTGCTCTTTTAACTCTTTAGCTCGGCTGGAGCCATCCTATAAGGAGGAAAAGAGATATGGATGCATATTGGGCAATAGATAAATACCGAAATCAATTTCCCTCCGAAGGAACACCTGAAAAATCATCGGGGAAAACCTCCTGATACTCACACACCACCGGAATTGAATGAATAGTTTCCAAATCTCTGTACTCATATCCTTAACCTAACTAGGTAGTACATGAAACCCTTAGAGATCATTTTCCTAGCCTCAAGGTATGAAATATACCGACCGACTGGTACAACGGAATTACCTTTCCATTCCGTAACCGACTCACCCAAAAATAAAAGTTTCACCATCATGTCCTATAGTTAATAGAAATAACATGCAAATAACCAATCCATACCCAAGATGATATCAAAGTCAGTCATGGACATCTCTACTAAGTCTTCAGAGGTAACCTTATGCAACAATGTGATGGTAGCTACTACTGATTCACCGACTGGAGTAGATACTGGGAGAACAGCTGGCTGCACCCAGGACTAACTCCAAAACTACTAGCAATGTAAGGGGTCACAAAAGACAAAGTAGATCCTAGATTCAACAAATCATAAGCATCAATATGGAAGACTTGCAACATACCCGCGACTACATCCGGCGAAGCCTCCTCGCTCCCGACGAGGCACTAGGGCATAAAACCTATTTTGGCGCCGATCGCCCGCCGAACTAGTTGAGGCACCATGCCGAGGGGTCGTGCTTCGGGAGTGGTAGAACCGGCTACTGTGGAAATCCCGATCACGTGTCCGAAGTTTTCCACACTTCGAAACAAGCATCCGCGCCGACTGTGCACCTCCGGGGATGATTCTGCCGCATTTCACACAACCGGAAAAGTGTGCTCCACTCGCATACTACTATGATCCTCGAGTCAGACCTTCTCCTCCGGGTTCCCCGAACCTGGATGGCGTGCTAGCCGACGACTTCGGAGTTGGAGCAATAGACCCGTGGCCGAGATTGCCGACTCCGGTCCACCCCCCGCCCCGCCCGAGAAAACCCCGTAGGCCGCTTGGCCCCGCCCTCTTGGCCTCTTCCTTCTAGACTGACTCTATCTTCTCAGGTATGCAATAATGGGAAAATCAATGTCTCCTTGAAGCATGGCAATCCGGTAATCCTTGTCCAAATAACCTTCTACTCCATGCACAAAATGGCTCACCCGAGCCCGCTGATCCACTACCAACTCTGAAGCATATTTAGATAATCCGGGTGAATTCCAATTCATACTCCTAGACACATGTTACTCCTTTTGCTCAGACTACCGAACTCTATTTCAGCTCCTTCATCTCCCGAGGAAAGAACCGATCTACGAATGCAACAAGTGAAACTCATCCCAAACTATTGGTCCCTGCACCCGCCGCCCCGACATCTCTCCATTGCTTAAACCATATACGTGCTACCCCCATTAGCCGTATAGGAGGTCAAGTCAACGCATTCCCATTATTCACCCGCATAACCCGGTGATCTTCGTAATCTCCTCAATGAAATCATGTGGATCCTCGTCCACCCTTGACCCCGTGAAATCCGGAGGGCTCATACTTAATAAAATCCTCACCTTAGCTGCCGCTGCATTCCCATTCCAAGGGAAATGCGCCATTGTCTGATTCTGTACTGGCAAGCCATGGCCTATGCCGCATCTCGAATCACTTCTCTAAATCAAGATAGGCGACAGCCTGCACGTGCTCTTCATTAAGGCGGAGTCGGCTGTACGCTCAACATCGTGGGCACCTCATGATCATTACCAATATCATTACTCCCCGCATTTACTCGACGCGGAGGTATGATTCTACAAACGCGAATAATACGTAAATTAGAAGAGTAAAGGACGTTCATCGCATGACATAGATCATGAAAGAAGGGAAAATTTCCTAAAAGTCTAGTAGTCTCTTCATCATAAGCGTGTCGCGCTTCACACCCATGAAAAAGACTCTACTTAACGCGACTTTCAGACTCCCCTAGGACGCATCAACCTATGACTCTGATGGCTCAAGTTTGTCAAACACCCAAACATATACCGGATCGTAGACACTGACAAGGAGACTTCGAGAGATCTCATGTCGACTCCATGGTACGGTAGTATACTTCTAATTCAATCGCATGAGCGGAAGACTTAAAATATAAGAACGTAATCATAACATAGCCAAAGGTAAATATCAGTACAAGACTTATATAATATGGATGAATACAACTTGCAAATGATAAGCCTATAAACATGAAGGATGGATTGATGGGACAACTCCCAACTAATCCAAACATCCAAACCGGAAGAACAACATAAAGGATGAACATACAACCCTCGAAACATGAGGACTCACCAAGAGTGCTGAGAGAGAATCTGAAACTATCTATGGGTGAGGATGAGCTTGAGAACTGGAACTCCGTATCATGAAACGATACAAAGATAGAAGGTATGCGGCCGCATGTAGAATGTACTCGAGTATGAAAGGTAAAACAAACGTTTAAACATATATGAAATTCATAAAAGATCATAAGAGTAGGACGTCATGCTCATATCGTGAATCATAATGATATATCATATGGCTTAAGGTTTTCAAAACATTCTACATAACATACTTCATAATATAATAGAACAACATTTACATAACATGAATCGGTACAATGTACATAATCATAACTTGCATAAATCATGAGGAACATCGGGAGATTCTGTTAATTGACATACCCCATATGAGCACACATGAAGCTCGACTTGTAACCCTAGTCGTGGAGGGTGTTCGCACTTGCCAAGGGTAGAACCATGAAAGTGTGATATCACCATGAAAAAGGGCCATTTGGGCCAGGGACTAACATGAAAGGGTCCCGATATACCTACGGTGGCATCTAGTTCATGAGATCCGGGGCTTAACTCGAGCCCCGAACCTACTCGGTGTTCGATAATACTCCCAAAACATATATAGTGCTCATAATAATACCTACGTGAGTTCATGGGCTAGTTAAATCATGATAATCGTTAATTGAGAATATAAAATATCAAGATACATGTGAAACATCACTAAATATAAAAGAAAATCTTAAATACTCAAAAAGAGAAAAATGAGATTTACCTCGATGGCAAGGAGTAAATTTGAGCAGTAATCCTTAACCGGTGAAGACTAACTTTTCCTTATACTATGTCGATGGTATGAATTACAAAATTAATTCAACATTGAATTAAATTATGTTTAGAAACATTAGTGCAAGCCCATTATTGTTGCTAACCAACAATGCAATTCAGATTTATAAATCAACATTATATAGTAACTACTTCTAGCATGTTATCTCAAACATAGAACTAAAATTTCATATTTTTTTAAAAGATTGAATTTCATGTTTTGGATTTTTTATTTAAACTTCTGATGTATGTATTTTAGTATTTTTGAAACATACCTTAACTTCACTACTTATATATTTATTTGAATCGCCATGTTGTTAAAACAATCACCGAGAAAAATTGAATGAATCATTCCTAAAAATTGATTTGTTTCAATAAGTGTTATTTTTCTTAAAGCTTCTTTGAACATATTTATCTATATTCCGAAACATAAAACATGCATCACAAATGCCATTTAACAGCCATTGCTTCATGTAACTCAGTAATGGTGGTTTGCATTTTCTAGTGTGATGGATGATGATTATTGTAGTGGATGTCTCAGACAAAAAGCAATATATAAAAATCAAAGGTGACGATAATGGCAACGGGGTTATAAAGTATATCAGTTTTGATTTAAATGAATTGGTGCAATGACATTGAATGTGATAAAGTTTGGTGGAGATTACAAGTTAAAATAGTTTAGAAGACAAGAATTTCCGCTTAATAGAGAAAAGAAATTTACTTCTTGAGAGAAACAAACTCTCTCAATAACACTTATGCTTTAAGAGATTCACGGATTGTTACACTTAATATGTACTAATGCTTGGTCAGGTTGAAATTTGGAAAATTCTATGCCTCGTAAGAATCATGAATATATTAAAGTGAAGAGGAAATATATATGTTTTTTACCAAAACATATGGGAGTCAAACCGTAAGTGAACAAAACAAAGTTAATGAAATGTTCATGAAAATATTTATTTCTAGAAGAGTAAAATAAATTGGTAGAAAAAGGAAAAGTAGCATACAGTGGGCCAGTCGGAGATTTTCCCCTTCGGAATTTTGTGCATCGCGAAGGATAATTTCAAAGGTCTCGAAAGGGAAAACTGATGGAAAGAGATGTCAAGGAATGTGGGATAATTAAATTAGAAATTCACAAAGCACTCAAAATTTATAACCTTGAAAGTCCCATATAATATGGCAAAGAACATTTGATCGAAAAATGAAAGCATTAAGGGGAATGAGGGTTAAATATAAACCACAAAAGAGCCTTTAATTGTTTAGAGGAACCGCAAACGTAAGAATCTTTTTTTAAAACGGTGATGTTTCGGGGGTTCTTTGACGAGATGCTTTGTTATAAAATGGTTGAGAATGGGAAAGTAGCAACTGAATTTGGTGCGCCTTGAAGAAGAACAGGAAGAGCGATAGAACATAAATTCTTTTTAATTTCGTATAGTTAGTCAATTCTTAATTCAACAAGAGGAAATATAGGATGAAGAATTAAGGGAACAATAGAAGATGGATTTGATTGCACCTTTTTGGTGAAGTGGTGGTTTGTTGCGCTTCAGAAGCTTATTTTTATGTAAGCGCGACTTAGGCTTTATTACCTAAAATTATCAAAAATTATAAAAATAGATAATTACCAATCCCCAGGTTGTAGTTGCGCCACATCACGAGCCTAGGATCTTCTTTAATAGAGAAACCTAAATATAAGAATCTATTTTGGAAATGGTGATGTTCAGGGATCTTCGATGAGACAATTTGTTAAAAAATGGCTAAGAATGGGAAAATAGCAAATCTGAAATTTGGTGCGCCTTGAAAAAGAACAGGAAAAGTGATAGAACAGGATTCTTTAATTCTTGTATGGCTTAGTCAATTTCCAATTCAAGAAGAGGGAATATAGAATGAAGAATTAAGGGAACAATAGAAGAGGAATTTGATCGCACATTTTCGGTGAAGTGGCGGTCTGGATTATCGCTGCTTAGGGTTTTATTGCCCAAAATTACAAGAAAAATTATAAAAATAGATAAATACCAATCCCGTGTTGTAGTCGCATCACACGGGCTTAGCCTAGGATCATCTTTTTATATAGATATATAGATATAGAATATACGATATAGATATTTCTCATAAAGTATTGATAAGGTGCACAACCCTCCTAGAAAAATTATGACAGTGTTGCCACAAGTGGGGTCCTCAGCAAATCAAACAAGGATCACCAAAATGTGAATATTCATCATTCGACCAATTTATATTCCATGATGTCATGTCAAGAAGGATAGTAAATGCTAAAAAATAAAAAATAAAAATTTGTATAATCTATTTTAAAAAAATAATATTAAAAAAACTTGAATATGTAAAGAAAATAAAAATCTAACTTAATGAAATAATTAATTTTCTAGTCCGAACAATGACGTCAAAAATTTACTTGAGTCTAACTTCATACGCAAGTGTACGTGGTCGTACAAGTAATATAAGACTGAAGTCCAGATATCGTGCCTTACTGTGGGACTTGCTGATTAATTATTTATTGAATTGAACTAATGCTAATTTATTTATTCAGGCGATAGAATTTAAAAATATATTTATAATTATCTGAACTAAAAATAAAATAAAATAAAAATAAAATAAAATACTAATAAACAAGCAAAACCAAATAAAGAGTAATATTTATTTTGTGAGCAATGAGATGAATCGATCTACAACTATGGATTGCTAGCAGTCATGTTTATGCACCTTCATTATCTTGCAATAATTATCGAGTTATTGATGATGAGGTTAATATGCTTATCATGGTCTTCTCGAGCCTCTAATCATATATTCACATGCAATTCTATGTCTATATTCCTATGATCCTTAATAAATCATGCGAACGAAATTAGTTCTCTCATTTAATAACCAAGCAAGGCGTTCTAGGTATATTTCTATCCTAATCAATTCTCAGTTTTACTTCAAGAAAAGATCTTACTCACTATATTCTTCATTCTATCTTATTGATCCTTCTCTTCCTGGGGTTCACAATAAGATTATAGATGTATTTGAATGGTCGCGAAGAATTAAAATAGTAAGCACAAGAATATATGAACAACTATTATGATAAATATGCAATTTAACTCAAGTTCATACAACAATAATCATGTTGCCAACATAATTCTCGAACAAGCAGTTTAACTCATATAGTCATGGAGTAAACACAATAATTCATTCAAAGAACACGTAAAATAAATAAAAAAAGAAAAAAGATAAACCTAAATTGTCTAGCCTCCATGGCGGCTCCTAGCTCTTCCCCGGTCATAAGTTATTGCTCAAAAATATTTTTACGGACTTTATAAGCAAGGCCGAAATAATTTCACATAAAATAAATTGAATAAAAAAAGAATTGGAAATTCTATCCGGATATGAATTTAGCACCTCGCACCACATTGCTACTTAGTTTGCATTTCCCTTGCTGCTGACATCACCCAAAGCCTAAGTTTTCTCAATTTGTATTGCTTTTCCAATTCTTTTTGCCGAAAATATTATTATTATAATAATTTTCATTGAGTCGCTAATTTTCTTATATGATTTTTTATTTTAGTCCTTTTTACCCATATTTCTTCATTTTCTTCATTCTTTATTCCCGCATAATAAAATATAATTTACATAAAATAATATAATTAATACTCAAAACAATTAAAAGTACTAAATGTGAGATGAATAATAACTAAATATATGTATTTTTCCTAAACATCAAACGAATAAATTAAATATCAAAACTAATCAAAATATATTAAGATGAAAATTAGATGCAAAATTAAAGAAATTAGGAGATTGGAATAAATGTACTAAAAGTCAGCATAAAAGAGATAATATAGCAAAAGCCGTAAATAAATGTTGAAAGTTGAAATTTGAAGCTTGCTACTTGCTCCAAAAAATTCACCAAGATTGATACTTGATAACAATAATATTTAGCATATAAAGAGAGATAATGATGGAAGAGAGAATGAGATAATTGAAGGATGGATGAATTTAGAGAAAATAAAGGAAAGAAGGGGTATTTATAGCTATAAAGTAGAACCAAAGTATAAATTGCTAAAGTTCAAATAAAAATTTGAGGGTTAGGAAATGTTTTAGGATGCGAACTAAAAATAGTCATTTAGAGGGCCCACTAATCGCTCCCTAATGGTTATTTGAAAAAATTATATTAATCAGTGGATTAGGATTGAGTCCACTGGATTGTACTAAGAACTAGTAGGACAAAAACCCCCCCAACCCTTCCCATCCCCTGTCCCCTCCCCCAAGAAGAACCAAAGCACTGGGATCGCGTCCCGTCTCGTTTGACACCCTTACTTTAGACATGAAGCAGTGGCATGAAGTACAGTTTCATGCTACTTTTTTAACCCGATGACTAATATTCATATTGGGATCCCAAATTTGCGCCTCATAAGGCTCATTTAATAGGAAAGCATTGCTAACAAGATTTTGTTTGCATATATAGAACTCAAAAATAGAACCTAAAAACTCTAATTATGAGTGGAGGGATCTCATTCATCGAATCATAACTCTTGCATGTTACTATTTTTTTCTTTTATCATAGTAGGTATAGTTAATGAATTAGATCCTTTTTGCTTGTTATGATAACAAATTAATATGAAAAACTAGAAGATCTAGGTAACTAGAAAGAGATCTAGCACAATGGAAAAAAAAATCTCGTAAAAGGTTTATATTTGTATCATACCTCAAATCTGAATCAAGCTCAACAGGCATCCGATGCATCAGAAACACCTTATGGATATGATAGTTCACACAGTTTCTCATTATTATTATTTTGCCTTTATATATATATATATATATATATATATATATATTGTTTTAATTTCTTATTTATTTGTTAAACTAAAATAAATATCGGGATATCATTAATCATTACCTAACCACTAAACATAGCAAGAAATTCCCCAATAAGCCAAGCAATGAGTCAAGTAACTCCCATGACAAATATCTATCTATAGAGCTTTGTAAAAAGAATAACTAGAGACGCAACTCAAAAATTTAATGAAACAAGTAAAATAGTCAATGAAACCCACGAACAAGAATGTGAGCTCACCAAAAGTTTGATGAATAGCAAGTCCTTTCTAAGCATCTCGTAAAGTTGGAACTCCAGCTTAGTTCCCTAAAATACACTTCAAAATAAAGATGGTATGCCTGAGTCCTAGATATGTAACACCCCAAATCTCTCCTAGACTAGGCTCAAACCTTTCAAGAAAAATCTAGAAGAATACTAGAAATGCCTCTAACGACTAAGACAACGAGTCGGTCACCCAGCTGACTCGTTATGTCAGTCATGGTTAGACTTCTTGATCAACCAAGAAACCATGTGACAAGGAACGACTCATTGTGAGAAACGATGAGCCGTCCCGGTCACTCGTTGATTCCTTGCTTAGGACTTCTTCAGACTTCAAGACTCAACCAACGAGTCGTTGTTATAAACAATGACCCATTGTGTGAGTCGTTGCGAGACCCCGTAAACATATTCTAGTGATTTAAGAGTAGAAACAACGACTCATTTTGTCTCCCACAACGAGTCGCGTGGTCACCACCCATCGTGTCAAGTTTGACGTTTTTAGGAATTCTTTCAATGAACATAACGACCGGACACAACGACCCATTGGGTCCATCAATGAGTCGTTGTGTCACCTGTCGTTAGCCCCTCCAGTTTTCTTGCAGAGACACTGGAGGAACCAACGATCCGCTAGTTCATCCAGCGAGTCATGGTGACCCCCGTTGCCAAATCCAGTAGTCTCTGTCCCGTGCAAAGGAGAGACACGAGAGGTCCCAATGAGTCATGGTCACAACCAATGACGCATTGAGTGACCCATTGGGACCCTATCAACTAGTTTTCGATTTAATTTTAGGGTTATTTCTATAATTTTCACCTATTTAGTCCCTGAAACTATGTCATTTAAGCTTTCTAAATTAATGAGATTTAGAGGGATTAAACCGTTCTTCCCTCATTCCCCACTCAAACCTTCGTGAAAAGCAATCGTAAATTCCCTCAAGAGCTCTAAGAACTAGACAGCTCACTTCCTCGTAGATTCTCAAGGAATTTCTAATTTCAAGCATCGTGTATGAGGAAATTCTACAAGGGAATAGTTCTTCCTCGTGTCCCTAAAACCCTTGTCTAATTTCATCTATTAGTTATAGCCCCGTAGTTTTGAAATGTGAAAGTTTCTGGATGCATTTCTTTGTTGATTCAAAGGGAATATTTTTATGATTTTAGATTTCATATTTGTGTTCCATATTTCTAGAAATTGTGAAAGATTGCAAATTTCTAGTAGCATAATCGCCCTAATCTCACTCTCTCGTGAGGAAACTAAAACTTGTGGGAGTTGAACTAGTTTTCCCCCGTAGCGTGGTTCCACGCTTTGGGAAGCACATGTATTTAATTTATGTTAAAATATCGCTAGAATCATGTCGCCCAGTCTCGCCGATTTTAGCAACCTTAGTGTTGTCCAAAAAAATGTCAGTTGATCGCTTTGACTATAGTTAATCTTTGAGGTGTCCGTGATACTCCCAGCTTATTAGTATTATATCAAGATTGATTTTAGTGGTCATTTAGGCGGTCATGACACTTTCAAATAAGCAACTCTTACTAGCCTTAGAACCTCAATTCAGATTATAGTTTGTTGTTTAAAAGGTTACACGCTTCCATAAGTAGCTTTGACCAGCCTTAGAACCTGTACGTAATCCAGTCTGATAAGACTCTCAGATACTTTCGCATAGGTATTATTGACTTGGCTCTTGGGCCCCAGCTTCGAGCTATCAACTTAGTAGTCGCTTAGGACTATCCAATGGGAGTAGGGACATAACACTGCGGACGGAAGTGCCAGGCCAAGCACCTAGTTCCTAGAACTACGTTGCCATCGTAGGACATAGTTTATTGTCTTATGACCCAGACCCGTGATCACTCGCCCATGCCTTTAATCCTCGGCAAGGTATTGGGTCCTACCGATGGGGTGTATACTGACTCTACGTCTAGCTCACGTGGTTACATGCCGCTATAGATCTCCCACTAGTCATCTCGCCCTCGTACCGATTAGTCTGCCGATCAATTCAAGATAATATTTCAGATTAGTATTCAGATTTAGGGCATGTCATTAACCATCGACAAGGTTATTTTGACTCATCTCAATTTATCGCAGCTATTACAAACTTCAACATTTCATTGGTCATTGCATGTCTTTCCAATCGCTATCTTACTCCTTTGTATGGTTTCTCCTACTTACTCAGTACATTCAAAGTACTGATGCATACCTTTTATGCTGTATCATTTTATGATACAACTGCAGGATCTCACCTAGCCCCGTTAGCAAGACGCTCTTCAGGAGTTCTCAACCGCATCACCGGTGAGTCCTTTTTAGGGATGAGGGATTATTTTCAATTTTATTTTCTTTTCACTAGAATTGGAGTTAGTTGGGGGCTTGTCCCAACAACTCATCAGATAGATGGCTTTTAGATACAGACAGAGTTTTCAAATTTTCTCGCTTTGTTTCCAATTGTATTAAACTTTATGATTTAGTTATTTTTCATAAATTATTTAATATTTTTTATTATTTCCAAAGCTTCCGCTATATATTTTACTCTTAATGCCAGTGTTGTGATAGACATATGGGTTGACTTGGGGTTACTTATGACTCCAAGTACCGTGTCTCATCTAGGGTATAGGCTTGGGGAGTGACAAACTTGATATCAGAGTATTAGGTTTAGAGTATCCTAGATGCCTGGAAGCCGCGTCGAGCAGAGTCCTTTCATGGGTGTGAAGCGCGCCACACTTATGATGAGGAGGCTACGAGATGTTATTAGGAAAACTCCCTTTGTTTATACTTTTATTGTGCGTTGTAGTTCAATCTCCAGAACGCCTCCTAACTCGTGCTTTGTTTCATTTCAATGAAATCATGCCTCCACGATGTGGTAATGGAAGAAGGGCCGGTAACGCCACCGACCCGCCTCCCACTGTGCCTCCAAGCAGCCTCCCTCGCATGACCCTAGTGTCCACCGCAGAGTTCAACGCGACTATCTAGCTGCTCGCACAAACAAGCATAATTAAGGTGAACTAATAGGTGGTTCCGATCAACAACAATTGGTCTTTAGCAATCGCCCGAGTTTAAGACTTCACTGATAAACCCTATAGTTTTCCATCAATTAAGGTGAGAGGACCCCCAGGATTTCTTGGATGAGATTACAAAGATTACCCGGATTATGGGTGTCAGCTTCTTCGAGAGAGTGCCGACTTGGATGCCTACTAGCTAAAAAGGGGTAGCCCAGACTGTACGAACAAAGGGGAAAGGAGGGGAGACACGGAGTGTGGGACTGAAGGAATGGGAGGAGTTCACTACAACCTTTCTTAGTCGATTCTTTCCCGAGAACTCAAGGAGGAAAAAGTGGCGGAATTCATGAATCAAAACAAGGAAATTGACGGTGAAGGAGTATGCACCGGAGTTCACTAGGTCATCTAAATATGCTCCGAGATGGTAGTCGAGCAAAGGGCCCGTATGCTGAAATTTGTTAATGGGTCAGTCTAACTTGGTCCTCAAGGGAAATGCGACTACAATTCTTATAAAGGACATCGATCTCTCCAAATTTCTCATAGTCCATGCTCAAGCAAATTGAAGTAGAAAATTAAAAGACTTGGAGCAAAGAGAAAAACGGGCAAGAATCGCGCTTAGATTATGGCCACTAGAGATATGACTCGTAGTACCCACCTACGTAGCACAGCTAGCCGAAGGGCTCCCACACCATTCAAACAAGCATTCTCTACTTTGCGATCCTACAAGGATCGAGGGGTGGAGCATCTCGGCTCACAATTCAAGAGTCATAGCGCCACCAACCGCTACAAATATACCCAAACCTTGCCCTAAATGTGGCAAGAATCATCCAGAGAATGCCTTTAGGTTCGTAGGGTTGTTTGATCAGGACACTCTTGGTCATCGCTCAGCACGCCCGCTGCCAGGACGGGGATATCACAATCCACGCTTTAGCAGATCTGAAGAGCCGACCAACTCAAAGAGCCAACACTTCGCATGGATGGCGGCTAGCGCCAAAACCATTTTTATGCTTTGTCCTCTCGTCAGGATTAAGAGAGCTCACTTGACATTGTCATGAGTATGTTACGCCCTTTTCATCTAGCGTGTATTCCCTACTAGATCCAGGAGCCACACTTTTGTTCATGACTCCCTATGTAGTTGTCAAGTTCAACTAAAAAGTTCTCTTCGAACCATTTTCGCCTTTACCCCAGCTGAGCAGCCGCTGTGAGCCACTGTGGGAGAGAAATTGCCCAGTCTCAGTTCTTCAAGGTCATCCCACCTGATCTTGTAGAGTTAGACATGGTTAACTTGATCCCATTCTTGGCATGAATTGGTTACCAATCCGGTTATGACTCGCCGACCGTAGAACTAGGGTCGTCGTGTTTCGCTCCTAATGAGCTTGCTTTAGAGTGGATGGGCGGTAGTTCAACGCCTAAGGGTTGTTTTATTTCCTACCTTAAGTCCGTAGTGTTTATTTCCAAAGGGTATATTTATCATCTAGTTCGGGTCAAAGGTTCCAACTCTAAGACCCCCGACTATACAAATGGGCCCAGCTTGTTAGTGGGGTTCCCTCGATGTTTCGAAGACTTTCGAAGTTCCTCTTGAGTGGGAAATAGACTCTCAGAGGACATTCTCCCAAATACTAACCCATCCCCATCCCTCTCATGTGAATGCTCCAATCGAGCTTAAAGGAGTTGAAGGAGTAGCTAAAAGACTTTCTTGAAAATGTTTTATCAAATCCAAGATCTCTCCCCTCGGTGCTCCATTACGTTCGTGCGAAAGAAAGATGGTACCCTTAGAATATGCATCGATTATCACAATTGAATAGGGGTTACAAGCCAAGAATAGGTATCCCCTACTCGAGGATTGATGACTTGTCTGATCAGCTTTAGGAGCCAGTTGTTTCTCCAAGATAGATCTCAGGTCGGGTATCATCACCGAAAAGTCGAAATGCATATCAAAAATAAATTT
This sequence comes from Datura stramonium, assembly GCA_018107945.1. Taxonomy (NCBI): domain Eukaryota; kingdom Viridiplantae; phylum Streptophyta; class Magnoliopsida; order Solanales; family Solanaceae; genus Datura; species Datura stramonium. The sequence continues at coordinate 274,411 of JACEIK010001138.1, forward strand.
TCTTAACCTTGAGATAGTCACTACAAACATGGTTATGTCCTTTGAAATCGACTAATGCCCTTGCAAAATTTTCTATGACCTAAGAATGAGGTATTCAAGCAAAGATCTAGATATGTTCGTTATTGTATTTATCGACAACATTCTAGTATACTCCAAAAATGAGAAAGAACATGCTAATCACTCCGAGAATAGTGCTTCAAACACTCGAGACCTCCAATTGTTCGCCAAGTTCAGCAAAATGCGAATTTCCAGTTGAAGTTCCAGGATTTCCTTAGTCACGTTGTCTCGGGTGAGAGTATTCAGGTAGATCCTCAAAGATAGTAGCAAATAAAGACTAGACCTGTACCTACCTCCCCAACCGAAATCGGGGGTTTCTTGGGCATAACCGGTTATTACCAACATTTCAGGAGGATTTTCCTCTATAGCATCCTCCGACTCAGGATGACTCGTGGTGCGTGAAATTTTAGTGGTCGATAGCGCAGAGAAGAGTTTTTAGGAGTTAAAAGCTCAAATCATCGTCAAAGGCTGACTCGTCAGAATAGATGGGTTCGGTGCATACGTGACGCTACCAGAGTTGGACTAGGTTGCATTCGATGCGTCGGGGAAGGGTGATAGCCTATGCCTCCAAACAACTCAAGGTTCATGAAAAGAACTATCAGACTCACGACTTGGAGTTAGTTAGCCGTGGTGTTTGCATTGAAAATATGGAGGTACTACCTTTACTTAGGGCTCACATGGATGCTTTCATCGATCACAAGCAGCCTTCAATGCGTGTTCAGTCATAAAGATCTAAATCTTCAGTAGAAGATGGTTGGAGCTACTAAAGGACTATGACATGAGCGTGCTATATCACCCAGGAAAAGCCAATATGGTGGCTAATTCCCTAAGAAGGATTTCTATAGGGAGTGGGTGGATATAATACCAAAACCAAAAAATCAGATCAACCGAACCGAACTAATTCAGTTTTTCGGTTTCGGATTTTTGGTTTTTTGGTTCGCCGGTTCTTTTTTCTTAAAATTTTGGTTATTCGATCTTGCCGTTTAAAATTTCTAATTTCTATTAACCAAAATTTTATATATATATATATTTTTAAAAATAAAAAACCAATAAAAAATTAAAAAAACTCAAAATTCATAAAAAAAAAAAAACCCCAAAAACAAAAAACAAACAATATAAAAAATATAAAAAAACTAAAAAAAATAAAAAAAATAAAAAAAATAAAAAAAATAAAAAAAATAAAAAAAATAAAAAAATTCTTACTATTATTAATATGCTTTGAAAGAAAAATGAAATATATAAAATTTTTTTAATAAATATCAAATATTTTACTCATATCATAAATTATTGAAATCTTAAAAGGCCCTTAATTTTTTATTGGTTTTGTAATAAGGATATTAAGCATATGGAGAAAATTATTATCAAAAATTCAAATGTTATTTATGTACTACTAAATGTAAATCAATTGATCCCGCTATTTTCTTTATTTAAAAAGTTAAAATTAAGCTTAGTTGAATTAAACTTTAGAATTCAAACATATATAAATATAACTTTGTTTTTCTATTTTGAATTTAAAAAGATAAACAACTCATTTTTTTAATTAAAACAAGAGCTCATTTGTAAGTAAAAAATAGCCCATTAATTAGCCATAACCGAAAAACCGAATTAGAAAACTGAACCAAACCAATCCAAATTTGAAAAAATTGAACTGAACCGAATTAAAAAAACAAACCGAACCGAATTAAAAAAACCTAACCGAACCGAACCGAATTAAAAAAACCGAACCGAAAACTCAATGCCCACCCCTTATCTACGGGGAGTACGGCTCATGTTGAAGAGGGCAAAATGGAATAGGCAAAGGATATCCATAAATTAGCTCACTGGGAGTATAGTTGGTTGATACCGCTGAGGGTGGAGTAGTGGTGCAGAGTGGATCAGATTCCTCATTAGTAGTTGCTAAGTCAAGGCAGGATGAAGATCCCACATTGCTTAATCAAGGAGGCAGTTCTCAAAAAAGAAGCTGAGGCTTTCTCCCAAGGGGGAGATGGTGTAGTCCATTACTGTGGTAGGTTGTGCGTATCGGATGTGGGTGATTTGAGATAGAAGATACTAGATGAAGCATACAGTTTGAGATATTCCATTCACCCAGGTGCTATTAAGATGTACTGATTTGTATTTTTGATATTTACTAGTGGAAAGGCATGAAGAGAGACATTGTAGAATTTGTAGTTTAGTGCCCGAACTTCCAGCAAGTTAAAGTAGAACACCAGAGACTGGAAGGTATGACTCAGGATATTAGCATACCCACATAGAAGTGGGAAGAAGTAAATATGAGGATTTTATTATGGGTCTACCTCTGACTTGTCGCCAACATGATTCAATCGCGGATAAGAGACCTGATAACTGAAGTCAAGACACTTCCTCCCATTAAAACTACGTACTCAGTTGAGGACTATGCTAGGGTTTATATTTGGGAGTTGGTTAGACTTACAGGGTGCCCTTGTCCATTATATCACAGAGGTACCTGGCCTCACCTCCCACTTCGCAAGTCCTTCTTCGCAAGGGACTTGGTACTAGGTCAAGCTCAAGAAAAATCCATCCGCAGAAGACTACAAGCCGAGTGGACCATTCAGATCTCTTAGAAGATATGCTAAGAGGGTGCACAATTGACTTTAAGGGTAATTGGGATGACCATTTTCCTCTTATCGAGTTTGCATACAACAAAAGCTACCATTCCAGCATTCAGATGGCCCCATTTGAAGCATTGTATGGTAGAAGGTGTAGATCTCCTATAGGGTGGTTTGAAGTTGGTGAAGCTACCCTGATAGGGACAGACTCAGTACATGAGGCAATGCAGAAAGTTCAGCTCATCCGAGAGGGATTGAAAACAACTCAGAGACATCAAAAATCTTATGCTGATGTGCGAAGGAGAGAATTAGAGTTTGCAGTGGATGATTGGGTTTATCTAAAAATTTCACCCATGAAAGGGGTGATGAGATTTAGGAAGAAAGGAAAACTCAGTTCGAGATATGTTGGACCCTAAAGAATTCTGAACCTAATTGGTAGTGTTGCATATGAATTAGAACTACCTCCAAAGTTAGCATCGATGCACCTAGTCTTCCATGTGTCACTATTGAAGAAGTGCATCGGTGATCCATCCTCGATTGTGCCTCTAGATAGCGTGGGAATAAAAGATAGTCTCTCTTATGAAGAGGTCCCAGTTCAGATCCTTGAACTTTAGGTTCGTTAGTTGAGAAACAAAGAAGTCACTTCGGTGAAAGTTTTGTGGAGGAACTAGCTAGTTGAGGGAGCCACATGGGAAAAAAAAGCAGACATGATGGCCAGATACCCTCACTTACTCCTATCCAGTTTAGATCCGGTATCAGGTACTAAATTCTTCCTCAGTACTCTGTTCAGTTCCATACTGATCAACTCTATTTAGATTTTCTATGTGCATTCTAGTTGCATCAGCTCTGTTAGTATGGTTAAGTCAGCTCGGAGTCAATCACTCCTTCAGAAACCAGCTCATAGTCTCAGTCTAAAAATTTCAGCTCTTTTCCTAGTTTTCCTGTAGCTTTAGTCTTCATTCGATGACGAATTATCCCAAAGGGGAGATATTTTAATACCCCGAAACTTTTCTAGACCAGGCTCAGGCCTTGCAATAAAAATCCAGAAGAAAAAAATATAAAAATGCCTTAAAACGACTGAGACAACGATTTGTGGTCAGCTCAAATGACTCATTGTTTCAGTCGTGGTTACCCCTTCTTGATCAACTAAGAACCCATGGGACAAGGAATGACCCATTGAGAGAAACAACGAGTCGTCTTGTGACTTGTTGGTTCCCTAACTCATGACTTCTTTCCAGGACCCCAAAACTCAACCAATGAGTCATTTTCATAAACAATGACCCGTTGTGTGAGTCATTGGGTGAGACCCCAGAAATCTATTCCAGTGATGATAAGTGGAAACAATGAATCGTTGTGTTCCACAATGAGTTGTGGTCACCAACTGTCATGTCAATTTTGAGTTTTTTAGGAATTCTTCCAATGAACATAACGACTGGACACAACGACCCGTTGGGTCCACCAACAAGTCGTTGTGTCACCCGTCGTCAGCCCCTCCAGGATTCCTCTTGCAGTGGCCATGTGAGGAACCAATGACCTGTTGGTTCATCCAACGAGTTTTGGTGACCCACATTTCCAAATCCACTGTGTTCTAGTCCCAGGCAGTGGGACCAACGAGATGTCCCAACGAGTCGTGATCACAACCAACGACTCATTGAGTGACCTGTTGGGACCCTATCAGCTAGTTTTCAGATTTAATTTATAAGGTTATTTTTGTAATTTTCCAACTATTTAGNCCAACTATTTAGTCCCTAAACTACGCTGTTTAAGTTTAAATTTAAAGGGATTTAGAGGGATTAAATGGTTTTTCTCCCTCATTCCCCACTCAAACCTTCAGAAAGCAGTCGTAAATTCTCTCAGGAGCTCTCAGAGCAAGAACTAGGGCAGTTCACTTCCTCTCAGATTCTCAAGGAATTTATTCGGATTTCGTTATCGAGTATGTGGGAATCCAACAAGGGAACAGTTCTTCCCTTGTGTCCCTAAAACCCTTGTCTAATTTATTCTTTATCAGTTATAGCCCAGTAGTTTCTAAATGTGAAATGTTTTCAGACAGTTTTCTTTGTGGATTCAAAGAGAATATTTTTCATGATTTTAGATTTCGTATTTATTCCATATTTCTAGAAATTGTGAAAGATTGAAGCTAGTAGAATGCCAGTGTTGTGATAGACCATGAGTGGACTTGGAGTTACTTGTGACTCCAAGTATCGTGTCCCGTCCAAGGTATAGGCTCGGGGCATGACAAGATACTTAATGAATGTCTCTGAGGAAAAGGTATGAACAAAATAGTCATAATATAAAAATATGGATAAATACAGTTATAATGAAACAATTCAAATTCAGTGATAGATTAAATCATGAAACTTAGCACAATTTTTAATGATGAAGAATTAATATACATAAAACCAATTCATTCAAAAACTCATTTCACACCGTTCAAGGCCAAAATTCTTAACATCTCATTATTTCGCCAAAAGGGAGCAAACCAGAAAGTAAACACATGTCAGCTCATGGGTAAATTTTAAAAAAATAGGAGAGCCTTAAGTAGAGACCCATTTCTCAAAAGTGTTTCACTAGGGGATATCGTCCCTCATAGGTCAATCATTCTCTACACTGACACAACTTTTTGTTTTACTAAGGAATATGATTCCTCGAAGGTCAATCGTCCTTTGGATTGACAAAGCATTTCATTAGGATCCATAAGGGATATTTGTCCTCTGAATAACCACCGCTTCTCATACAGGCTCAAACATAAGTAATAGCAATCATGACATATAATCCAAAATTTTTTTCTAATAAATCAACATCTTAGTAATAGAGGTATATCAGAATCTTTACTCAAATTTAAAAATCATATTTTAAATATATAACTCATTCATAGAGAAAAAGTATATCGCAAATCATTACTTTAAATACCATTCAACAAATTTCATTCATAAGGAAAAATATATTTTTATACATATATCATAATATAAATCAAAATATAAAGACTCGATGGAGTTTGTCTCGCATGCGCAAAAGTCCTACTCAAAGCCTCTTTATAGTAAAAAGTATGTTCAAAAAGTGACATACCTCAAATTCCGCTAAAAATGCGCTAAATGTATTCAACAATGTCCCACGATAACTCTACAATTAATTTCGATGATAAAGTTTAGAACTTTGATCAAATCTCATGAATTTTCACACTTTTGAAAAACTAGGGTTTTAGGTAAAAATTCATGTTTATGACTAATTTAAGGACCATCCATCATTAATAAGTCCTTTTAATTAGATCCACAAACCCCAATGAACCCTCTAATCAAAATAATTAATCAATAAACTTACCTCATGAAGATTCCTCAAAAATTCCCCCACTTTGATTATTTAAATATAAGAATTAGGATGATGATTCTAGAATTAATCCCTGTTAATTTGATGTAATATTCATGAAAATTGTGTAGAAACTCACCTTAGATGATTAGAGGAAGTTTTATGGTGTTTTCTCTCTCCAAAATCATCAAAAAATGAAATGAAATGAAAAAATCCGTCGAAGATAGGTATATATAGGTTTATGTAGAATTTGAACCTGCGGCTTCCACATATGAGACGTAATTTTGACCTATGATTCGTATGTCAACTTGAAGGCATAAACACTTTTGATATATACTAGTATACACTTGATATAGATATATGGTCTATTTGTCTGATATATGGTCCATATGTCATGTATGCAACCGTACAAGGTCCTTATATTTGACATATGTTCCATACATAGACTCTACAAGTTGATTTCAGTGGGTAAAAATTTTAGCTTCTCGCTTACGGTCCAATATACGACCATATATGTGATATACGAGCCGTATATTGGATTTATGGCCACCAGCAAAGGCTTTAGTAAATCGTTCATAATATTTTTCTCACAATTCAGATTGACATGATCTTTATATGATTTGAATCTGTTTCAAAGGGATACAACTTTCATGCACAAACTTCTCCAAGATTCCTAACCAATTAGGAATTACACGCGTTGGAATGGAGACCTTATGCAAATTCAATTGAAATTATTGATTTTTCTTGCGCATTTCAACTTGTCTTTTCCTTAGGAAAAACTTTATGCCCCAAATTGATTTCAAATAACTATTTATGTTTAATGTAATACATTTATTAAACCGCCAGGGACTAATCACAAGCATTTAATAAGTTTAAACCTAACCTAGAAGCATGATATGTTATATTATCTCCCTCTTGGGAATATTCCTCCTTGAATGTGGATCATAACCTAAAATTTGACTAACTTCCTGAATTTGAAAAACTTTTTCCACAGTTTCCTTGTAAATAGAGAAAATCTCAGTATTTAAGACTCAACTAACAATACAATAATCAATAACATGATCCTCACAGGGACTACCACAATCAAAATAAGTTATTCATAATACAAGATAAGAAATTTCATACCTCCAATCAACATTTGCAAAAAATGCAATAACTAAGGGGTTTAACACATACCTAAAATGGGGAGCAAGTAAAGGATATCTCTTTTTCATGTCCTCCTCTACTTTTCAAGTTGCTTCCTTAGTGTCTTTCTCCATAACACTTTAACCGAAGTTACATCTTTGCTTCTCAACCTTCTAACTTGGCTACCTTCCAAACTCTCTTTAAAATTTCGCAGGGACCAATAATCGAGGACTAAGCTTGACCTTTCTAACAAATTGAATGACACCCTTCATAGATGAAATCTTCAAAAATACTTGATCACCCACAACAAATTCCAGCTTGTGATGCCTAAGGTTCACTTTCTTGATAGCTTCATGAACTTATTTAAGGACCCAATTATTCTACCTCTATCCATTTGAACCAGCCAATTGTCGATCTATAATGTCTCCCTCAAGGAGCTTTATAAGGAGTCATTTGGATGCTCGCATGATAACTATTATTGTATGAAAATTCGATAAAAGGTAGGTGTTCATACTAACTACCTCTAAAATAAATCACACATGCTCTCAACATGTCCTTGAGAGTCTAAATAGTTCATTCTACTTGCTCGCCCGTCTAAGGATTGAAAGTAGTGCTTAAATTTCCACGAGTTCTCAGGTCCTCTTGGAACAATTTTCAAAAAAATAAGCAGTAAATTGTTTACCCCTATCTAAAATAATGAATGTTGGAATAACACATAACCTTACTATCTCTATTAAATATAGCTTATAATAGTGAGTTGCAGTATCAATCTTCTTCACAGGAAGGAAATCTACGGATTTCGTTAGCCTATCCACAATCACCCAAATCGAATTGTGCTTGATCCTTGTGCGGGTAAACCCACAACAAAGTCCATATTGATCACCTCTTATTTTCATTGCGGAATTTTAATATTCTGAGTCATACCACCATGTTGATGATGCTCAGCCTTTACTTGATAACAATTCAAACACTTAACCACAAAATTGGATATATCAATTTTCACATTCTTCTACCAATATTATTGTTTCAAATCTTTATACATCTTGGTGGATCCTAGATGCATAAAATATTTGGAACTATGAGTTTTTACCATCAATTCTTGTTGAAGACCATCGACATCTGGAATACATAAGCAACTCTTCAGGTCTAACTCCTATGGAAGTGACTGTACGTGGCCGTACAAGTAATATATGATTTGAAGTCAAGATATTGTACCCACAGGGACTTGTCGATTAATTATTTACTAGATTAAATAATTCTAATTTATTTATTCTAGTGATAGAATCTAAAGATATATTTATAACTAGCTAAAATAAAAATAAAGGAAAATACTAATGAACAATTAACCAAACAAAGAGAATATTTTATCTTACATAATCAACGAGATAAATCGATCTAGGACTAATTATTGCTAGCAATCATGCTGCGTATGCATCTTCATTTTCTTGTATTAATTATCAAGTTATTAATTTACAGAGGTTAATTGTATGATTATGGTATTTCGAGCTTCCAATCATCTATACACATGCAATTCTATGTTTATATTCCTATGATCAAGAATAGTCATGCTAACGAAATTAGCTTCTCCAATTAAATAACCAAGTAAGGTGTTCTAGGTGTATTTTTATTCTAACCGTAAATCAATTCTCAGTTTTACTTCAAAAAAAGATCTTACTCCCTATATTCTTTGTTCTATATTGTTGATCCTTCTTTTGGCTACACAACAAGATTGTAGATGTATTTTAATGATCGAAAAACATAAAAATTGTAAGCAAGAATATAAGAACAACAACTATGATAATTATGCAATTTAACTCAAGTTCATACCGCAATAATTATGTTGCTACCATAATCCTTAAATGAGAAGTTTAGCTCCAGGTAGACATAGAGTAACTACAATAATTCGTTCAAAGAACTACGTAAAAATAAATAACAAAGAGAAGAAAAGATAAAACATAAATTCTCTAGTCTCCACAGTGGCTCCCAGTCGTTCATAGGTCAAAAGTTCTCTTCCAAAATATTTTAAAGGATTATTTATAAGTATAGAAAAATTTCACACAATGATTGAGTCCAAAATGAATTGGAAGATAAAAATTCAGTTCGGGATAACCCCCGTTGCGTCGTGCCTCCCTTAATGCCAGCCTGTACTCTTTTGATTTCTTCTGAAGTTTGGCCTCTAGTTTGGGGCGTCAGCCATATCTCTAACCTGCTCCACTTGACTTGTTTTGATGTTTGGGCTCTAGGGCTAGGCTCCATCATGGCACCAACTTAGTTTTGCTCGGAAACCCTTTAAAAGTGCTTCAAAACTCAGAAACTTCCTTATTAGCTCATTTTGGGTTGATATCCACCATGTTATCTTACAAAATATCTAATCATATGTGTTAACTCACTATCAAGAGTTTTAAATTAAAGTATGAAATTAGAAGTAAATATCATTCTCAAAACGAGGATAAACATGGGTAAAATATGGAAAGTGGGTATATAAATACGCCCAAGATCACCACCCCACGCTTAAACCTTTATTCGTCCTCGAACAACACGTTTAAGCTCATCTTAATTAGTTAGCCTAGGAACACATCTACTTTGATTGATATAAATAATTTTACCATGTAGCAATTCACAACAACAAGTGCACTTCCCGCTCATTATACAAGATATACAAAACAACAAATATCTAACCTCCTAACCTTAAAGACGGGCTCTAGTTTTTCAAATTTAACCTCACTCACCTACTCTGCCAAAGAAGGTTGATCATATCACCTATCTATCATAAAATAAGTTTCCTCATAATAATAAACATGTAATATCCCGAGAGTTCAAAAGATTAGACCCGAGATTTTTAAATTTGATCTGTAGGAAAAGTTGGAAAATTTTCCTCAATATGACTCAACCTACGAGTTGTATGTTAGTAGTGTGGGTCGTAGGAAGACCCGTGGATCAGGTCAGAGATTTTGTTCTCTGATAATGCTTAAACTCACACCTCCTACTAAAGTATGAAGCAGGCATTATCAATAAAGAATCCAACAAAGAGGTTGGGGTCAAACCCGTAGGGAATATGGAAGATCTAGACTAATGCCGGTAAGTGAACTTATTGGTTAGTCACTCCAATTTGGGGGTCTTAAGAAAATGATGATTAAAACAATGATTGAAATTATGATTTAAATCAATATTTAAGAATAACTAGGGCTTGTTTTCCCCATAGATTCATAACTACTTCGGGTATACACACATGATCAATACCAGTGCTTACTCGTAGAACTGATAACTAGGGTTCATCCAAACGATTGGTTCGTCCTTATTGGATGACTATACTCAATCACCGGGTCAGGTCTCATGAGCAGTTTCAAACTAATTCTTATTAATATGTTCCAAATTTAACTATCTTACGACCACAACTCAAGTTAATACAATGATAATCAAGATCAAGGCTTTGTTGTAATTCTCTTTTCCTAATCTCTACCTCTCTAGGATCAAGTAAGTAAAGAATTCGGGCAACTCCTAACATTTTACACAGTTAAGAAACGTTTGAAGATGAAGAGAATACAATACAAGTGTTTTGCATTGGTTTTGAATCACTTTTCTGTAACCCTAGCTTGTTAATCTACCACGGTTCCCAAAACCCTAGTTATGGAGGTTTTAGCCTCTTATAGTTGCAAGGTTGTAATATGCATTCATAATTAAACAACGCCTCTTCAAGCGTCCTTCCTTCTCAATGCCCGGGCATCCATCCAATGCATTCTCTTCGATCTTTTACCCTATGTAGGCTTGCAAAGCATAGACTACCCCTCTTGAAAACTGACTAATCAAACAAAGGGGGCCACTTTTTTTTATGAGGGTTGAAATAGAAGGTTAACCACCACCATCATAGGTTCCTACCTTCCCAGCTCTACCAACATCATTACATTCCATTTAAGATTAGGAATACGCATAGTTTAATACTTACAATGGTAGTTGAGAGAAAAGCTTCTTTGAATATATAAGAAAATCTCAAGAACCATTGATAAAGATCAAGAAAGAATTCAAGAAAAGGTTGATCACAAGTTAATCAACTCAATTCTATGTTTTTCTCTCGAATACCTATTGATTTCATGCTTTTTCTCTGAAAATAAAACATAAAAGGTATTTATACAGACATAAGAACCCTTTTCCTAAGCTAACAGGGTGATTTTCTATAACTGGAGCCGCCTGAGCCACGACTGATCATATGACCTGTAGAAGGATTGTATGGGTTGTACCTTCTATACGTAAGTCTCTTGGCTTGCTGAAATTTTTGTTAAGTGTTGGGCACTAGTACAACTCGTACATGCTTCCTACGAGTCGTGCTTTTCTTTTTTGGTCTGGCTCTGAGAACTCTGACATCTTCTGAAATTATTCACGAGTGTTGTGGTACGACTTGTACCTCCTAGCCATGACTCATACTGTCTGAAGTTCTGCTTAGCACTAAAAATCCTTTGAAGTTCACCACTGCTCCTGGTATGATTGGTACATTGTTGCCACAATTCGTAAATCCATCCGTACAAGGAGTATGTCTTTGTGCAATTCCTTCTGAATATTTCCATAATTCCAATTACGGTTCGTACAATTATGGTACTGCTCGTGTTGAGAGTCATAGGTTGCATTCTTCTCGATTCAGCCATTTGAAACTTTTCACGATTCTCAATATGACTCGAACCATCAATGTATGACTCATACTGAGACTAACACTTTATCTCATTTTCTGCACTTTCAGGCTTCTTTTGCACATTCTTGCTGCAACACTTATTTTTTTCTGAAATCAAAGTAAAAGTGCCTTATATCCTGTAACACCTCGAAACTTTCCTAGAACAATCATAGTCCTTGTAAGAAAAATCCTGAAGAAAAACTAGAAAAAGTGCCTCAGAACGACTGAGACAACGAGTCGTGGTCAGCTCCAATCGTGGTTATCCCTTCTTGATCAGCTAAGAACCCATGGGACAAGGAATGACCCGTTGTGAGAAACAACAAGTTGTCCTGTCACTCATTGGTTCCCAAACTTAGGATTTCTTTCTATGACCCCACGACTCAACCAACGAGTCTTTGTGAGAAACAATGACCTGTTGTGTGAGTCGTTGGGTGAGACCCCAGAAATAAATTCCAGTGATGATGAGTGCAAAAGAATTAATCGTTGTATTCTAAAGTGAGTCGTGGTCACCCGTCATGTCAAGTTTGAGGTTCTTAGGAATTCTTCCACTGAACATAATGATTGGACACAATGACCCATTGGGTCCACCAATGAGTCATTGTGTCACCCGTCTTCAGCCCTCCAGGTTTCCTCTTGCAGTGACCACGGGAGGAACCAACGACCCGTTGGTTCATCCAATGAGTCGTGGTGACCCCCATTTCCAAATCCAGTTTGTTCTAGTCCCAGGCAGTGGGACCAATGAGAGGTCCCAATGAGTCGTGGTCACAACCAACGACTCATTGAGTGACCCGTTGGGACCCTGTCGGCCAGTTTTCAGATTTAATTTTCAGGGTTGCTTTCGTAATTTCCCACCTATTTGTCCCTAAACTACATTGTTTTAAGAATTATTTAAGAGGTAATAGGGGTATGGAATGGTTTTCCCCCTCATTCCCCACTCAGACCTTCAGAAAACAAATTGTAAAATTCTCTCAGGAACTCTCAAAGCAAGACCTAGGGAGGTCTACTTCTCCTCAAATTCTCAAGGAATTTCATTGGATTTCTTTATTAGGTATGTGAGAATTCAACAAGGGAATAGTTCTTCCCTTGTGTCCCTAATACCCTTGTCTAATTTCTTCTCTATCAGTTATAGCCCTGTAGTTTCGAAATGTGAAAAGTTTTCAAATAGATTTCTTTATGGATTCAAAGGGAATATTTTTCATGATTTTAGATTTCGTATTTATTCCCTATTTCTAGAAATTGTGAAAGATTGCAGCTAGTAGCATAATTCAGCCCTAGTCTCAGCTCAGTTGAAATTAGAAACTTGTGAGTTGAACTAGTTTTTCCTGTAGCGTGGTTCCATCAGTTTTGGGAAGCGCATGTATTTAATTTATGTTAAAATATCAGTCAGAATCATGTCAGTCTAGTCTCATTTAAATTTTTAGCAACCTCAGTGTTGTCCAGAAAAATATCAGCTGATCAGTTTGACTACAGTTAGACCTTGAGGTGTCTATGATACCTCTCAGTTATCAGTATTAGACCTAGTATAAGATTTTAATGGTTCTTTAGGCAGTCATGAAACTTTCAGATAAGCAGCTCTGACCAGCCTTAGGACCCCAGCTTCATATTATAGTTTGTTCTTTAGACGGTTACGACGCTTCCAGATAAGCAGTTATGACCAGTCATAGAACCCAGTTATAGAATACGATCTGATAAGACTCTCAGGGTACTTCCAGATAGGTATTCCTGACTTAGTCTTGGCCCCCAGTTTCAAGCTATTAGCTTAGCAGTCAGTTTAGGACTATCCGGTGGGAGTAGGACTTAACACCAAGCGAACTGGAGTTCCAGCGCACTCAGGTTCCTAGAACTACGTTGCCACTATAGGAAATATATTATTGGCCTCATGGCCCCAGACCTTTGATCACTCAGTTCATGCGTTTATACCCTGGCAAGGTATATTGGGTCCTACCGATGGGGTGTATACATCGGACTCCACGTCTAGCTCACGTGGTTATATGTTTGTTATAGACTTTCCCACCAGTCAGTTCAGTTCAGTACAGTATTCTAGATTAGTATCTCAGATTTAGGGAATGTCCTTGACCATCAGACAGGGTCATGTTGACCACCTCCGTATATCACAGTTATTCAGTTTCAGTATTTTCAGTTGGTCATTGCATGTTTTTCTAGTTCAGTATTTTATTCCTTATGTATGGTTTCTCTCACTTACTTAGTACATTCAAAGTACTGTATTTTATTCCTTGTGTATGGTTTCTCTACTTACTCAGTACATTCAAAGTACTGATGCATACCTTTTATGCTGTATCATTTTATGATACAACTGCAGGTTCTCAGTCAGAGCTCTGTTAGCCCACCTCGCTCAAATTTTTCAGCCGCATCATTGGTGAGTCCTCATCTTTCGAGGACAAGGATTATTTCATTTAGTTATATTTACTTTATTTATACTTGAAGTTAGCTGGGGGGCTTGTCCCAGCAACTCATCTATTGTAGTTTGCTTTCAGACACAGACATAGTTTCAGACCTTCAACTTTGTTTCAGTTTTTTTTAAACTTTATTATTCAGCTTTATTTTCATAGATGTGTTATATTATTACTTTAAAGCTTCTTCTATGATTTACTCAGGATGCCAGTGTTATGACTTGGGGTTACTTGTGACTCCAAGTACTGTGTCCCATCCAAGATATAGACTCGGGGCATGACATATCCATATAAACATACCTAATTTCATGCTATTTTCTTAGTTTTAAGCGTTAGAAGTAATGTAAACTCACAGCACATCAACACCCTCAACTTAAGACTTGTGCATGTCCTCAGGCAAAGAAAATAAAAACTAAACACGACGCTTAACTAGAAAATAAACCTAGGATACTACAAACCAAAACCAAACAAAATTTGCACTATAAATCAAACAACTTTTGACCCTTCTTTTGTTAATCAATATCAGCACATGCACTACAAGAAACCACAAAATATGATAAGTAGGGATCAAGACATGTCATCTAGCTATTAACAAACAATCAAGTCATCACCGATGCTTTTCACACAGACCACTAGTAAAATTAACATAAACCATGTACTCACAGAAAACGAAGTCCCCACTCACACATATAGTAACAAATATAGCACGGGACTGAACAATCAAGGCTCTCACTCTCACAAAGAAGTTCCAAATACTATGTATCAGATAGCATAGGCTCGCCCTTATTTTCTCTACTTCGGTCTGTCAGATGGTTAGATTAGGATCACTGTAGAACTTGATTCGGCTTGTAATGTAGGCTTTAGGACTGGACATGATAAATATGAGATATTTTTAAGTGACTAACCCTTCCTTGGCACTATATACATCTGGCTCCATCTTTGACCTATTTCACTCTTTTTTTCTTTTGCTTCTTTTTCCTCCCCTTTCACCCCTTTTTATGCTCTTGTACGAGTGTGGTGTGTTTTCAACGTTTTTCAAGCATTATTTTATTTTTTAATTTTCTTTATCAATTTTTCTTCTCTTTTTTTCTTTTTCTTTTGTCACACCACACCTCATTTTTCACCCTTTCTCTTTTCTCTCCCTTTTTCTCCTTCCCACTATTTATGCACCCCTACTCTAGCCACCCTAAACTTAGGAATTTTATCTATGTTGAGGTTCATAGTGTCCAAGGAGGGACCAGGGCCAAAACAGGTTCATTATAAAAAATGGGTATGGTTAATCAGTTAATCAAAGAAAAATAGTTTATTAAAGGCTCAAAATTGGGATTAAGGGTATCATATGATTTTGGTAGGGTCATTTAGGCTAAAGAAATGGCCTATGGTCCTAACCTAACCAGCCATCCTTAACCTATACAAAGACCAACCAGGAAAGTTCTAGATCTTCAACACAGTACAGAACTAAGTATCAAAACTCACTCACTCATGGAACATGACTTTTATTCACTCTACCTGTCTGGTTTATTCATGGATTAACAAAACTACTCATGCTAATACACTAAATGATATCAAAAGATCCACAGATCATGCACGCTGTCACAAGTACACAACTAATTCATCAAAATATTTTAGACAGGCTCAATTTTTTTTCAAAGATCCAAAACTAGTACAATTTTACTGGCTGAGTACTCCTAAGTTACTTTCTACTTAAACAATAATCACAAAGAAGTATAAAATCCTAAACATGCCATTTCTACTAGATAACACGCCTAAGGGAAAAGAAACATGACAAGAAAAATCCTTGGACGAATCCAAAAACCCAAAAATACAAGTACACCCCCTCCCCTTTTGAAAATTGTGCTTCGTCCCTGAAGCATGAACTACAAGAACAGAGGGAAGGGAACATACCCGTGGTGCTCTAAGCGCACCTGTCATCTTGCGGAGGAGGTACCTCCGCTGAAATCGTGGCACTAGCGATGGCCGGTGCAATCAATGGTGTGTCAACAGGGGGAGTGGTTACCCCCTCAGTAGGCTTGGCCGTCTGTACGGTCTTTGTGATGATCTGGGTTGAATATGGCTCACCTGAAGGGTCCCTACCACTAGCAAGCTCGGGCTGAGTCATGGTAGAGCTACCTGCTCCTCTAGCTTGCTCCTGCAGCTTTGACATGTGTGAGTCATGAATCTGTAGGCTATCCACGTGCCTGCTTGCGTTCTCTTTTTTCTTTCTTCTTTCTCTTCCTCAGAATCTCTTCTCCAACATCCTCAAAGAACCTCTTCTTTCCTTTCTCCTTTTCAGTGGTCATGGGCTCCCAATAAGCCACCAATTCAATCTCCTTATGTAGATCCTCATCCAGGTCTAGTAGAGTGGGAGATGCTATCACTATAGACTATCGTGATGCTAGCTCGGTCACTTGGCTCTGAAGAGCTCGAAACTCCTCTTAGAGGTTGCTTGTGTCTGTCTTCTCTACCATGTATCTATTAAATCAGCTCTCGAATCCATCGAGCCTAGCGTGTAAGGCCTGTGCGGTTGTATCTATCTCTGCTTTCACCCAGGGCTTCACATTCTCCATCATTGCCTGGATTACTTTTTCGGCCATCATCAATATTTGGGACAATTTCTAGAGAAAGTCCTGGGGAACTAGGACGTATCCTGCTGGGGTCTGGCTCGGATGGCTGGGTAGGTGTAGAAGAAGTGCTGGAAGCTATCTCTAGATTATCGGTATCTGTAGCCGGTGTCTCGCTCTGCTCCTATGAGGTAGGGGCATTCACCTGTGTGCCCCCTACTGGCCGGGTCAGTGGAACTATGTAGGGAAATCAGGCTTGACTCACCGGGTTCATCTCATCCCGAATCAGGCCAATGAATGCTATCCTCTGCCCTCCAATAAAGCTCTCCTCACCCCGTCGCACCGGAACTCCTGCCTCTTTACATAATCTAAAGACGATAAGGCTCGAGAATGGGATGGTAGTGCTCAATCCCATAGCTCGATCGCGCATCTCCTCTGCTATGATCCTTGGATGTTGATGGGGTATCTGGACATGATACACGCCACCAGAGCTGCTCTATCTGCACTCAGGGTGTTGTCATTGACTGTTGGTGCTAATCGATGGCGCACTAATGTCCGGAAGGCTTCTGCTATGAAGCTGAGTGAATGTTTGGTAACCTGCTTTCCACCAGTGACCCACTTTGCTTCCTCTTTATCCTCAGCAATAACCCAACAATTTTAGTTGCTTCTTTCTTTCCTCAAAACCCAACTGCCTAATTTATGTCATTGCCTCCATCCAATACTCATATTCTGGCATGATATGTGGAGGCATGAACTGTGGACCGTATAGAATCCGAGAGATGGTGTGCTCGAATATATCAACCTCTCGACCTCTGACCATGACACTCTCCAGTTTGGGCTGGTCTTTCACTTTATCCCCATCTTTGGCCTTATCCTCCATGGTCGCCAAGTAGCTGGCGTAGAACTCATGGACTATCTCTGAAGTGTACTGGTCCGGAGTCCTAGCCATCCTTTCGAAGCCGTAGAAACTGAATATCCGCTTCATCTTCTCTTCTTCGTTCAATGAGTTCGTGAGGATCCGCGGTTCTTTCTAGATGGTCCGCCTAGGTTTGTTTTTGGTGGTGAGAGTAATGCCTTGCTCAATCTCCTAAGCTCCTGGAACTCTCCACCGGATAGTACGATTCTCCCTAGGTGGAATCTGCTCCTACACAATGTTAGAAGCCTCCTCCTCTGACTCAGCACTGCCACTTGTCTCTCCATATTGGGCCTCCTCAAACCCTTCTTCTTCATTAGATCCGCTTCCCAACTCCTGAGTTCCTTCCTTAGCTCCCTCCTCAGGCTGGAGAGCTTCAATTGATGTGGCAATAGATGCAACGGCTTGGGCTTTGGCCTTTGCCCTAGTGGTTTGGGTCCCATCGATGTCTGATGTATCGACCCTATACTCCTCTACTAAACCACCAGGGGAGCTACTTTCTTGATCAGACTCAGAGGTTTCATCATGTAGTGTCATCCAGGTAGTTACTTTGGTTGCCTTGCGCTTGACTGTCATTTGTACCTGTAGAGAAAGAGAGTTAGAATTCCATATCTGAGAAAGAAAATCAAGAATTAAGTTCCTCTGTAAATTACCACGAGTCAATAGTAGGGGTCGTACCTTGGAGGTACGACTCGTATAGAAACCCGTGATATCTCTGGAGAACGTTACGACTCCTACGAATGACTCGTACCATGAGTTGTATGAGGGTGCCCCATTAACAATAATTTCTCTGTATTTTTCCACGACTCGTGGTATGACCAGTAGGTCGATTCCACGAGTCGTAGGAAGGATCGTACTATCACTTATGGACTTGACTCTTTCTAGGTTTTTGGTACGAATTCCTGGTATGACTCGTAGTAATAAACCACGAACCGTACTAGAATTCGTACCTGTGGTCTTTTCTAGTTGAGCTAGGGACAGTCCCAAGAGCCATCCTACGAGTCGTAGTATCAAACTCTGAGTAGTAAGAAGGCTTGTGAAGCCTGTCCCTTCCTTGAATTTTGTTCGGTTACAGGGATTTCCATTTTATATTTTTGGGTACTCAGATTTCCCCAGGTCTAGGCATATGTTTTAACCCGTTTTCAGAGCTACTCATTCCTCCCCTTCTTAATCACTACCCGTAGCTCAGTTTGCTAGTGCAATGTGCAAGTTTGTCGATTTTAATTTTCTTTCCTAGTCATTCATAGTTTAATCACATCCCTGGTCATTGTCTATTTCGAATTTTTCAAGAAACAAATCAGACTCGCAGGGAGTTTTGCATTATCACATCAAGAACACAAGTTTAATCTATTTCAAAGTAATATACTTACTTGATGTTGCTTACTTCGACTGGGAATCAGAACTTAGGGTGGAAGAAACTTATTTGAGCAAAAAGTTTCTTGATTTCTTCTTTGATTTTTGAGTTACGATTGTGAGGGAGTTTTTTCGTGAGTTGGGTTTTGAATGTGTGGGGGAAAGGTACCCTTGGGTTTGAGTTTAAATAGGTTACAGGGCATATATTAAAAATTTGGTCCTAGTCGGGTATTTTTATGAATTTTGACTCATGACAACTTCGTACCAAGAGTAGTAGGAAGGCCCCACAACTCGTCCCTTGGACCTGTAATGCAGAGATTTGAAAGATTTACCTGTGGGCCTATGGGTACATCTTAAGACTCGTACCATGTGGGTACGATTTGTACTATGACTTGTAGGTCTTTGCTATTCATTGTGGTCCATGCCTTGCATAGTTCACAGGCACAGTAAGTACTATGATCCGTACACTTACGTTACGAGTCGTAGGACCAACCGTATCCTGAACTCCTACACTGAAGTACATCTATGATCCTCACCACAACTCGTAAAACCCCCTTATGAGTCATACTGAGAACCGTAGCACCTCTGTCACGATTCGAGAGTAGACCCGGATCGTAGATACGGGACAAGGAACCCCGAAAGGCCCAAAGTCGACCCATGGCTTAATCATAACATACACTTATCATAAGGAACACCTAACATCATGAATAAGCGGAAGAAATGACAAGAAACTGATATAAATCAAAACGACAACTTAATAACATCTAAATACAACGCTGATCCTGTCTAACAAGTCTAAAAGCCTTCTAATAAATTGATGAGTTGCTGGGACAGGCCCCCAGCTAACTCCAAAAGACTGCAAGCTGAAGCAAAATAAAACAAGAATGATACTCACGTCCTCGGAGGATGAGGACTCACCACTGACAGCTGGGAGAATGGGGTAGCGTATCTAACCACGCGGCGGAGCCTGGAGACCTGAATCTATATCATGAAATGACATAGCACAAGAGTCGTGCGGTCAGTACTTGGAATGTACTGAGTATGCAGGAAGCGTAAGTAAACTAACTCATAATATTAGATAGAGAGAAGTAATATAAAACATATTAATAGCAACATAATAGAAGTGAAGTAAAACTATCTTACACGAGGTTCACGGATTCAATTAACATAACCACATTATAAAGACATGCATTACTGTAGCAACTGCTAATGTGAAAAAAGTAATAATCGGGAATAATATAGAGTGCGATGCCGTGACTGATATCAAGAGGGTCCCTGACATCTAAGGGGGAGTCCCTGACGGTCGAAGGGAGCGTCCCTGACTATCAAAGGGGAAACATTCTCAACTAGAGAGAATCACTGACTGTCATAGGGAGATAGAAGGCTCTGATATAGAGAGTCACTGACTAAAAGAAGATCCCGAACAACGCAGGGAAAATAAAATGCTCAACTGACTAGGGATGTGAATCCTGACTGACTACATGAAGACATTCTCCACTATCGTCTAGGTAAGACATTCTCCACTAGCATCTAGGTAAGACATTCTCCACTATTATCTAGGTAAGACATTCTCCACTATCGTCTAGGTAAGACATTCTCCACTAGTGTCTAGGTAAGACATTCTCCACTATCGCCTATTAATGCTAGCTCTCAAATAAGCATGGATTCATAACTCGACATGTTAATAACAAGCTCAATCGTCGTGATTCACATTATTACAAAACCAACTTCCTCATTAGCTTTAGCATCACGTTATTAGCATGCTAAAAATTTGTACTAGCATTATTCTATCATGGCATCTTGATTCCGTATTCACCTCATTCAATAGGTAATTTACGATCCAACACAATTTATAGAACTCGACTCATAATCTATCAAGGATGCATAACTACATGTAATTAGGTCACAACACTTTTCACACACTTGTCTCAATCACTCCATTTATGAACTCTCTAGCCACGGGCGTTTTTGATTCTAGGATTTTATAAAAATAATTTTAATAAGGAAAACAATATAGAATCCGCCCAAGCTTCATAGTTCAACAATGGAGATGCAATCTATTCATACTCAATTGATTTAATCTAAAACATGGTGATGACACATAGTTTACTTCAATTACTCAAGCCCACAACTCTTACTCAATTTAGCATGGTCATCTACATCATAATCACATCATTAGGGTTAATTAAGCAACATTC
>JACEIK010001138.1:295855-316791 GCA_018107945.1 Datura stramonium
AAAAGGATGAGGAAGAAATTATTCATTATTCAAAACCCTAGCTCATGATATTCTAAATAATTTAAGTCGGGTTCTTATTAAAAATATTTTGGGGCACAAGAATGAAAAGATATCCTTGTTGAAGTCCCACATACCTAGTTGACAATAACCCCACTTGATTATCTTCCTTGAAGCTTGAAGAACACCTTGGGAATTTCCTAAAATCTTTGGAGAAGAGAGGAGGAAGAAGGGGATTGAGAGAATGAGGGTTTAGTCTTAGGAAAACCCTTAAAAACGTCCCCAAAACATACCCAAAACGACATCACTTTAAATCTAGGAGCGTGGGATTTTACCTACTTGCCCATGAGAAAATCTGAAAAATTTTCCGAACTGATGCCACGACTCACCAGACGAGTCGTTGTCCCACCCAACGACCGTTAGGTCCATTCGTCAGGTCTACTGGAATTTCTGAACCTTAAGGTCACGATCAAACTCACGACTCTTCACCAGACCAAACGATTCGTCCTGCCCTTTCATTAAGTTCACTGGAAATTTCCTTAGAACCAAAGATTCTCCCTCCTAATGACTGACTAGATTAGTCGTTGCCAGTCCTAACGACTCTTCAGGTCATCCTTCACCATTGCCTCCTGACCTCCACCCCACGAATGCACACGACGACTAGTGGTATCCCACCATGAGTCATTAAGTCTCCCGTCCTGAGATATTTTTGCCAGTTTTTTCCTACACTTTTCCAATTGTACTTTTCGTGTCTATTCTTAGTCCCTTATATGGTATTACAATATCTCCCCCTTGGGAACATTCTTCCTCGAATGTTGGATGAATACTTAAAAGATAGAAATGGAATCGATACCTAGATATCAATCAATCACAGCTAACATCAAAGGAGCATCTGACTCCGGACCAACCTCTCACACCAAACCTGGAAATTCAAATCTAACATGCACACCATGACTTAAGGAAGACCTGATAACATGATACCTACATGGTATTAAGCAAACACTAAAATAAAGTTCTTTCCCCTTTTTATCTGGCACAGAACTGACATGAACTAGACCTTCGTTCTCAAATTGCCTTCGATAATAAGCCAGAATTCACAATATCTAATCTAACTAAGAGCAAGGAATTTATGAGCACGAGTTATCTCGACATCTAAAATGAGCACATACGCGGGATAGCCTGGTTTTACTAAACTTACTAAGAAACTTCTATAGACTGAGTTCGAGCTGACCACACTGGAAAAATATAAATTAACACACATAACTGATTCATAACATGAACATAAGCAATAAGGACATCATAGAGCAAAACTGGCTTTACTGACTGAAACGGTTACCTCTAACCTCGTAAATCTACACATAGGTATAGGCATAACTTAACTCTAACCGAGGTACAAGGAAAGTTATCTGAACTCAGTAGAGATTGACATACTGCAACTGCTAAGGCTGAAATCCCTTTATGAACATTCTCAAGGTCTGACTTACTTCACATACTCACTATCTCCCCCTTACCTTAAAGTGATCATTCTACGGCTCCCGAATCCTTTTTCAAGTCAGGCTAAGATACTAACCCTTAACTCCTCTTTCACTTCTAACCTTCACCACAAGCCCTATACTACAAGTATTTCAATCACACCCCAACAACCTTTTCCCGCAATCACAACTAAACTTCTCATTCAATATAGAGGTTGGCATCATGTAAGGAATATCACAAGTTCCACAATATACCTATGGACACTACTGGCGCCTTGCCCTTATCCTGATAGGCTGCTACTGCATAAGAGCGGTTTTGACGTTGTCCATCTCCTGGGTTAGAGGATGCCCCCTGCTGAACAAGCGGGCTATCAGAGCTGCTAAAGAGGTGGCCGAGAATCTACCCTCGCCCAGCTTAGCCGTTGCGCAATCCCAGTGTTTATGGCCCACCTTGCCACACCAGAAACAAACATTTGAGCCGGACATTCATATTCCCAAATGGTGCTTTTCGTAGCTCATACACAATGGGTACGTAATCTCCTTAACTTTAGGCTGATACGAAGCACTGGCTGCCGAAGGTACTGGGGATGATGATTTCTGCTGATAGTGTAAGCGATATCCAGTACTTAACCTCTGCTGGGAGAAATCTAGGTCTCCAATCCTAGCCCTCTTGGCCTCTCTACTTTTCTTTCACCTGCTCCGCTTCCATTTATTGAGCAAATATCACAAAGCGTGGGAAGTCTATGTCCCTGTGCAACATGGCAGTCCTGCATTCCTTAACCAAGGAGTCTGACATTCCATTCATAAACCAGCTTACTCGGGCCCGCTGGTCAGCTACCATTTCTGGCGCATACTTAGATAACCGAGTGAACTCCAGCGCATACTTCTGAACCATCATGTCATTTTGTTTCAAATTAATAAACTCTGCCGCTTTTGCCTCCTTCAGCCCCCGAGGGAAAAACCTGTCCAAGAATGCGGCCATAAATTCATCCCAACCTATGGGACCTGCTCCAACTCCCTGACTATCTCTCCACCGACAGTACTAGATATAAGCAACTCCTCTTAACTGGTAGGAGGCTAAGTCTACACTCTCGTTCACTGTCACTCCCATAATGCGAGTAATCTTTTGAATCTCCTCCAAAAATTCATATGGGCCCTTATCCACCTTTGATCCCAAGAATTTGAGTGGGTTCATATGGAGAAAATCCCTTATCCTTGCTTCCGCCTCATTTCCATTCTGAGGGGTACGAGCCACCGCTTTCTAGTTAATCTGAGCAGTCAGGGCCTGCGCTAACATTTGAAAGGCTGCCCGAAACTTACTGTGCGTAACATGATCATCTTTTGGCCTGGTTGGGCTGGTGGTACCTGCTGACAGCCATTACCGCGTCCTCTTTCATTTGTTCATCGGGGCGGCATTATTTGCAAGCGCGTAAAGCACGAGTCAGGGGAAGAAATACTTAGAGTTTCATACTCTGTGCATGATAAGAATCATGAAGAGAAGGGAACATTCCTAAAACGTCTCATAGCCTCTCCATCATAAGTGTGGTGTGCTTTACACCCATGAAGAAGACTCTACGTAACGCGACTTGTAGACACCCTAGGACACTCTAAACCTATTGCTCTGATACCAAGTTTGTCATGACCTGAGAGTAGACCCGAATCGTAGACCCTGATCCAAGGAACCCCGAAAGGCCCCAAGTCGACCCATAGCTTAATAATAGCATACACTTAACATAAGGAACATCTAACATCATGAATAAACGGAAGAAATGACAAGAAACTGATATAAATCAAAACAACAACTTAGTAACATTTAAATACAACGCTGATCCTATCTAAAAAGTCTGAAAGCATTCTAATAAATTGATGAGTTGCTGGGACAGGCCCCCAACAAACTCCAAAAGACTGAAAGCTGATGCAAAATAAAACAAGAATGCTACTCACGTCCTCGGAGGATGAGGACTCACCACTAACAGCTGGGAGAATGGGCTAGCATATCTAACCACACGACGGAGCCTGGAGACCTGAATCTATATCATGAAATGATATAGCACAAGAGGCGTGCAGTCAGTACTTGGAATGTACTGAGTATGCAGGAAGCGTAAGTAAACTAACTCATAATATTAGCAAGAGAGAAGTAATATAAAACATATGAATATCAACATAATAGAAGTGAAGTACAACTATCTTACACGAGGTTCACGGATTCAATAAACATAACCACATTATAAAGACACGCATTACTGTAGCAACCACTGATGTGAAAAAAGTAATAATCAGGAATAATATAGAGTGTGATGCCGTGACTGATATCAAGAGGGTCCCTGACGTCTAAGGGGGAGTCCCTGACGGTCGAAGGGAGCGTCCATGACTATCAAAGGGGAAACATTCTAAACTAGAGAGAATCCCTGACTGTCATAGGGAGAGAAAAGGCTCTGATATGGAGAGTCATTGACTAAAAGAAGATCCCGAACAACACAGGGAAAATAAAATGCTCAACTGACTAGGGATGTGAGTCCCCACTGACTACATGAAGACATTCTCCACTATTGTCTAGGTAAGACATTCTCTACTAGTGTCTAGGTAAGACATTCTCCACTAGAGTCTAGGTAAGAAATTCTCCACTATCGTCTAGGTAAAACATTCTCCACTATCGTCTAGGTAAGCTATTCTCCACCAGCGTCTACGTAAGACATTCTCCACTATCATCTGTTAATGCTATCTCTCAAATAAGCATGGATTCACAACTCAACATGTTAATAACAAGCTCTATCATCGTGATTCACATTATTACAAAACCAACTTACTCATTAGCTTTAACATCACGTTATTAGCATGCTATAAATTCGTACTAGCATTATTCTATCATGGCATCTTGATTCCGTATTCACCTCATTCAATAGGTAATTTAAGATCCAACATGATTTATAGAACTCGACTCATAATCTATAAAGGATGCATAACTTCATGTAATTAGGTCACAACCCTTTTCACACACTTGTCTCAATCACTCCATTTATGAACTCTCTAGCCACGGGCGTTTTAGATTCTAGGAATTTATAAAAACAATTTTAATAAGGAAAATAATATAAAATCCGCCCAAGCTTCGTAGTTCAACAATGGAGATGCAATCTATTCATACCCAATCGATTTAATCTAAAACATGGTGATGACACATAGTTTACTTCAATTACTCAAGCCCACAACTCTTACTCAATTTAGCATGGTCATCTACTTCATAATCATATAATTAGGGTTAATTAAGCAACATTCCCACACTTTCATCATGGTCAAGAATTTCTACGATAATCAAGGAAGGCATAACCAATTCACATTCATATCTCAAGTTTACTTAGGAAGAACATGCTACACACATATATATATATATTCACCCCATATTTCCACCATTCATCATTCTCATACGTGAATATGCAAATTAATCGAACAATACGAAACACCCATTCATTACTCAAGCCAATTTTCGATCGACATGTTACCCTCATGCATTCCGAACATATAATCCACATCCCAACAACCGATCACATCAACATTTGAAACAAATTCCATAATTGCAGTAAATATTAACATTTTAAAAAAGGACTAGGAAGAAATTATTCATTATTTAAAACCCTAGCTCATGATATTCTACATAATTTAAGTCGGGTTCTTATTGAAAACATTTGGGGTACAAGGATGAAAAGATATCCTTGTTGAAGTTCCACATACCTGGTCGATAAAATCCCACTTGATTTTCTTCCTTGAAGCTTGAAGAACACCTTTGGAATTTCCTAAAATCTTTGAAGAAGAAAGGAGGAAGAAGGGGATTTGGAGAATGAGGGTTTAGGCTTAGGAAAACCCTTAAAAACATCCCCAAACATACCCAAAATGACATCACTTTAAATCTAGGAGTGTGAGATTTTACCAACATGCCTTTGAGAAAATCTGAAAAATTTCCCGAACTGATGCCACGACTCAACCGACGAGTCGTTGTCCCACCCAACGACTCATTAGGTCCATTCATTAGGTCTACTGGAATTTCTCAACCTTCAGGTCACGAACAACATCACGACTCGTCACCACAACCAATGATTCGTCCTTCCCTTTCATTAAGTTCACTGGACATTTCCTTAGAACCAAAGCTTCTCCCTCCTAACGATTGACTAGATGAGTCGTTGCCACTCCTAACGACTCGTCAGGTCATCCGTCGCCATTGCCTCCTGACCTCCACCCCATGAATGCACATGACGACTTGTGGTATCCCACCACAAATCATTAAGTCTCCTGTCCTGAGATATTTTTGCAGTTTTTTTTCTGCACTTTTCCAATTATGCTTTCCGTGTCTATCTTAGTCCCTTCCGGGGTATTACAACCTCCTGACACCTATTTTTTTGTTTTGTTTTCCATGCACACTAAACACACATTAGTTAAGTCACTTGGGTTGCCTCCCAAGAAGCGCTTGATTTAATATCGCAGCACGATGCAGGTGGCCCGGTTACTCAGAATTCCCCAAGCCACCACTTGGGTTGCCTCCCAAGAAGCGCCTGATTTAACTTCGGGTCAAGACGCAAGTCTCTTGACTACTCATTCTTCGTTAAGGAACTCAGATTCATCATCTATCACTGAGACTACACTATATTCCTTTGGTTGCTGCATTGACCGGCAGATGTTGAAGGTCACCTCTTCTTTATTCAGTTTGAACTTTAGTTGGCCAGCCTCCACATCTACTATGGCCCTTCCAGTAGCAAGGACTGGTCGCCCCAAAATGATGGAGACCTCATAATAAACCTCACAATATAGGATCATCAAGTCTGTTGGGAATATGAATCTATCTACTTTGACAAGCATATCAAACAGGATCCCCACTTGCTTCTTCACAGTTTTGTAAACCATCAGTAGCCCGCATGGTAGTCGATGTGGGGGCTCCTAAGCCCAACTAATTAAACATAACCAATGGAATCAGATTGATGCTTGCTCCCAGATCACAGAGTGCCCTTGCAAACTCAACATCGCCAATTGTGCAAGGGATAGTGAAAGCACCTGGATCTTTCTTTTTCTGGGCCAGGACCCATGTAGCTATGGAATTACAATGATGTACATTATTTATAGGCTCATAACTCACGAACCTTTTCTTTGTCACAAGGTCCTTTATGAACTTAGCATATCCCGACATTTGTTCCAACACCTCAACCAATGGTATGTTCACAGATAATTGTTTGAGCATTGACAGGAATTTTTGAAACTTACCATTCTCCGACTTCTTCTTCATTCTTTGGGGGAATAGTGGCGGTGGTCGCGAGATAGCCTTGTAAATTTGTGTTGCTCCTTGTTCAATTCCAGACCTTTTTCACCAATTGGGGCCTCAAGCAACTCAACATTCTCAGCACATTCCGTCTCAGCACTATTGTCATCATCTTCAATCACGCTCTTTTTCTTCCGCTCAACTACAACCGGTAGAGGGGGGTCAACTGTGGTCTTACCACTCCTAGTCATCACAACCATGCAGTGACCATCATTCTTTGGATTTTGGACTGTGTTGCTAGGTAGTGTACCCTTTTTTCTAGGGTTCAGTGATGATCATAGTTGTCTTAGCTACTATTCAATTTGCTTGATAAATTTCGCGTGGGACTCCACTCTCTAGCCCATTCCCGATATATCACCAAGGATTTCCTTAAATTGATCATTAGTGGACCTCACCTTTTTCAACATCTCAACCATCATGCTCTCTAACTTTGACTATCCAGCCTCCCCTCTCGTGCATTAGGAGGAACATACACTCCATCTCGGTCGTTGCGGTAGCCATCAGTCCTTCTCTAGTCTCCTTCGCGCTCACGACCTCGACTTTGTCTTTGTACCCGTTCCGATTGTAGTTATCTCTATATTGGTTTCGACCTTGGTTTCCAGAACCTTGGCGCCAAGTGTCTTGTTCAGATGCTTGGGCGTTGGCTCAGAAACCCGCCACCTGGCTGTTTAAAAAGTTTTCCTCCTCATCAGAATCAAAATGGTCTACCCCCCGCTCCTGTCCTTATGTCCCCACTGTGTTCACCTTTTTGGATCCAGCTTCCATAATGTGCTTAGTAAGCAAATCCAACGATGTGCGCATATGAGCAAACTCCTAGTCACGTTTTTCTTCTTTCCTACATTGATCTGCAATCAAACCAACAACATAGGTACCGGCCACTACGTCTTCCTCCCGGGTATGCCATGGCTTATTTGTTTCTCACCCAGTCAAAAATAGTAGCAGCTTGCTCCCAAGCGTGCTCATTAATACTCCTCCCGCCGTTGTGTCTACTACAACTTTATTGCTATTGTTCAAAGACCTATAGAAAATTTCTAGAAAATTGTCATCTGGAATTTTATGATTTGGGCACTTTGTCAACTTCTTCTTGAACCTCAGCTAGGTTTCATGAAGTGCCTCGGTTTTAAGTTGTCGAAAATTATAAATTTCATCCTTGAGCTACACCATTCTGGAGGGGGGGGGGGAGGAGAATCTCTCTAAGAAAGCTTGCTTGAGCTCCCTCCAGTTGGTTATGGAGTCATTGGGCAACTCTGATAACCATAAAGTGGCTTCCCCTGACAGAGAAAAAGGTAAAAGTCTGAGTCTGATGGCATCTTGGCTAACTCTATGCAACCTGTATGCCTTGCATATTCCCACAAAGTTCATCAGGTGCAGGTTGGCGTCATCCACTGCTTGACCACTGAACACTCCTTTCATGTTTAATAGTTGAATCATGATGCTCATGATGTCAAGTTTGGCCCCAATGGGCAGTGGTGGTGGTACAATTGCTCCTGTTGACCCAATTTCATCAATGCCTAGGTATTCATCATCGAAGAACCGAGGGGAAAATCTAAGACCTCTATTGCCCCGCCCAGGTCGACCAGTGTTAACAACC
Organism: Datura stramonium; assembly: GCA_018107945.1. Classification (NCBI taxonomy): domain Eukaryota; kingdom Viridiplantae; phylum Streptophyta; class Magnoliopsida; order Solanales; family Solanaceae; genus Datura; species Datura stramonium. The sequence continues at coordinate 304,215 of JACEIK010001138.1, forward strand.
TCGTATCTAGGATCCTCCACATCCTGAAGTGCAGCTTTCTGAGCTAGCTCGTCTTTCCTAGCTTCTTCATCTATACGGGCATCTCTCTACTCCTGGTTCTGCATTCTACGTAGTGTTCACTGAAGTTCGGGATTCAACGGAATCAGGGAATTTCCACTACTCCAAGTGTTTGGCATTCATGGAGCAGTGGATGCCACAAACAAAAAGAAAACGTAATTCAAGAAATAACTACCAAAAGTCAAATACAAGTAGTTAATCTAGTCTTAGCTATATTCCTCGGCAACGATGCCACTTTTTGATAGTGCTCAAACTCACACCTCCTGCTGAAGTATGAAGCAGACGATTTCAATAAAGAACCCAACAAAGAGGTTGGGGTCGAACCCATAGGGAATATGGAAGATCTGAACTAATGCCGGTAAGTGAACTTATTGGTTAGTTACTCCAATTTGGGGGTATCAAGAAAAAGATGATTAAAACAACGACTGAAATTATGATTTCAATCAATATTTAAGAATAACTAGGGTTTGTGTTTCCCATGGATTCATAACTACTTCGGGTATACACACGTGGTCAATACCAATGCTTACTCATAGAACTGATAATTAGGGTTCATCCGAACGACTGGTTCATCCCTATTGAATGACTATACTCAATCATCGGGTCAGCTCTCATGAGTGGTTTCAGACTAACCGTTATTAATATGTTCCAAATTTAACTATCTTGCAACCACAACTCAAGTTAATACAATGATCATCAAGATCAAGGCTTTGTTGTAATTCTCTTTTCCTAATCTCTACCTCTCTAGGCTCGAGCCAGTAAAGAATTCGGGCAAGTCCTAACATAGTACACTGTCAAGAGATGTTTGAAGATAAAGAGAATACAATACAAGCATTTTGAATTGGTTTTGAATCACTTTTGTGTAACTCTAGCTTGTTAATCCACCATGGTTCCTACAACTCTAGCTATGGAGGTTTTAGCCTCTTATAGTTGCAAAGTTGTGATATGCATTCATAATTAAACACATAATTCAATTCTTACAATGGTAGTTGAGAGAAAAGCTTCTTTTAATATGTAATAAAAATCTCAAGAACAATTGTTAAAGATCAATAAAGAATCCAAGAAAAGGTTGATCACAAGTTAATCAACTAAATTCTATATTTTTCTCTCAAATCCCTATTGATTTCATGCTTTTTCTCTGAAAATAAAACATAAAAGGTATTTATACAGACATAAGAATCCTTTTCCTGAGCTAACAGGGTGATTTTCTATAACTGGCACCGCCTGAGCCACGACTGACCATACGACCTGTAGCAGGATTGTACGGGTCGTACCTGCTATCCATAAGTCCTTGTCTTGTTGAAATTTTGGCTAACTGTTGGGCACTGGTACAACTCGTACCTGCTTCCTACGGGTCATGCTTTTCTTCTGTGGTCTGGCTCTGAGAAATCTGACATCTTCTGAAATTATTCACGAGTGACGTGGTACGACTCGTACCTCCTAACTACGACTCATACTGTCTGAAGTTCTGCTTAGCACTGAAAATCCTATAAAGTTCACCACTGCTCCTGCTATGATTTGTACATTGTTTCCACAATTTGTAAATCCATCCATACCAGGAGTTTTCCTTTGTGCAAGTCCTTATGAATATTTCCACGACTCCAATTAGGGTTTGTACCATTGTGGTATGACTCGTACTGAGAGTCGTAGGTTGCATTCTTCCCAGTTCAGCCATCTGAAACTTGTCATGGTTCTCAATACGACTCGTACCATCAACGAACGGCTCATACTGAGACTGACACTTTTGCTTATTTTTTGCACTTCCAGGCTTCTTTTGCACATTCTTTCTCAAACACTTATTTTTCGTAAAATCAAAGTAAAAGTGCCTTATATCCATATAAACACACCTAAGTTCATGCTATTTTCTTAGTTTTGAGCGTTGAAAGTGCTGTAAACTCACAACATATCATTACCCAGACCAAGAGTCCCCATTATAAGTCTTAGTATGTGGGTACGACCCGTAATTAGGAGTTGTAGCAAGTCTTTGGAGTTATCCAGTGATTGATTGTACAGGTGATGGTACGACTCGTAGGATGGTGTTATGAATCGTAGTAAGATTCGTGAAAATATTAAGAGGATTGGAGGTTTTGGAATTAGTCAGTATGGGAGGATACCACGAGTCTTAACAGGATTGTACGACTCGTGGTATAATTCGTGACAACTGACAGAACAGTTTTTCTGCGAACTCATGAAGGGTATTTTCATAAATCCTAATCTCCTAGATCCTAAACTATATCATTTCAAGATCTGAAAGAAGTGTATTAAGGGAGCTTAACCTATTATAATTCATTAAACTCCCATGCATGCAAGTTTAGAGGTTATCCATTGAAGATCAAGCTTAAGCCCTCCAATTCTCCTCCAAATCTATAAATTCGATTTACGTAGGTATGTAGGGATATGAATGAGAGTTCTTTTCACTCTCATGCTCAAAATTTTTCCTAAATTCTATGAATTCAAGTTCTAGATCAAATTCATGATCCTATGGGGTTTTATCCTAATTTAATGAAATTCTCTATGATTTATTCATAGGTCAATACCCTTTATGTATTAAAGTATATTTGAAGATTCATGGGCAAATTTTGAGCATGTTTTGATTACAAATTCATGATTTCAAATTTTCAAAAATTATGCCCAATGATGTAAATTTAATGAAAAGTCAAGTTTATGATTCTATTATGATTTTTGATTCTCCTAAGCCCTAATTTATGGTTTATGATTTAAGCTATTATTTTCTACAAGTACCTTTCATGAATTTATGAAATCAATTATGGTGATTTTTCTCAAGCATGTATGTTCTTCATGATTTATGAGTTTATGATTTTGGCCAACTCACGGATCCTTATTTCATGACTAATCATGTATTTCAAGTATGATCAAGTATGTTATACTTTAACTATCCATGAACTTCATATATGATTTCATGATAGTTATATGAGCTCTCATGTGCCTGTTTTTGGGAGTAGTTCTGGCACCAAGTAGGCCTTGCATTTAGGTAAACTCCATGGTCTCAAAACTATGTGCCACCTCAGGTGTATATTCATGGTTAACCCTACGGGGTCCCTATTAGTGATATCATGGCATTTACGTCCCTTGCATGGAAAGCTTGGGACGGCTCTACCCACTTGGGTGAGATAGCTGGGGCATCATGTAAGCTCTATCATGATGGTGTCGGTTAAGACGAGTCCTCCCATTGTTCCCTTAATGTTTATGCATTACCATGTTTACGATACTTTGATTCAAGTTATGATTTACAAGGTTCCTCTTATGATTATGATTATGACTACTTTATGAATAGTTTTGAAAACCTTGAGCCTCATGTTTATGTTATGATTATCACTTCATGTTTTGAATTATCCAACTCTAACGAACTCTTATATATTTTATTAGTCCGTTTTTACTTACCTGACATATTCAGTACATTCAAAGTACTGACCACATACTCTATGCGGTATCGTTTCAAGGTACAGGTCCTAGCGATCAGACTCAGCCGCACCATTAGTCTTGTTTCCGTATCAGTCTAATTTAGCCAGTGTTGGTGAGTTCTCATCTTCCGAGGACATTTAGTTTAATTTGTTATTTTGTTATTTCAGTTATAGACTTTTATCAAGCTAGTTGGGGATGTTGTCCCATCAGCTCTTTAGTTATGTTAGAGGCTTTTTAGACAATATGTAGAACCTTAGTTTGTTAGTGTTGTCTCGGTTTATTGCTATTATGTGTGTAGACTTCCTCTTATTCATGTTAAGTTTATCAGTTCCCGTTAATTTATGCTCTTTAGCCATAATGTTTTATGTCATAGGTCGACTTGGATCCATTCGTGTTCTAGGTTTCGTGTCTCGGTCCGGACCTATGTTCGGGTCATGAAAAAATAGTCCATACACTCAAATTAAAAAAGCAAATGTAATTTAAGGACTTAGCATCAAAGAACAACTCTCACACTCACAAAAGAATTCGCATGTATGTACAAAGTACCATAGACTTGCCCATTACATACACTTCCACTAATTAAGTGTGATTGAATAAAATCAAATAGAACTTTAGTAGGTTGTAATATTTGGTTAAAACAGGGAGAAAAACTATTTAATAGTGACTTACACTTTCTTAAGGATTTTGCAATTTTTAGACTTATCACCTATTATTATCTTCACTTTAATTTTCAGCCCTCTTTCATCAATAGTTTTCACAAGTACTTCTCACCATATCAAGAATATAATAATCATACTATATATATAAAGAATTTTTATTCTCTTTTTTTTCATGTCATATCCTTATGCGAGGGTCTTTTCATCATAAGTAATTTTTATTGGCCATCATTTACACTTGACTATCTCTTTTCTTCAGATTTAATACGTTCATTACAGTTTTTGCTATAATGCTTAAGGAAGCAGGATACAAAAATTACAAATTTAATAAAAAGGATTAAGGTATATATACGACTAACAAATGAAAGGCTACAGGCTCAAAGGGCTAACTAGTGGTAATAATATCTGAATAGGCTAAATTTCACAGGAAAAATCAAAGAAAACCTATTATCATCTTCTAAATAAATCAACACTTATTATTTCGCAGCAAGAATATGCAGGATAATTTCTAGACTAAGATCCAAAATATGAAATATATGCAAGAAATTCTCACCTCACATGGTACAAGTCTCAATAAAAATGGATCAATATGCTCTACCAAATAAAAGAAGTAAATCCATATACAGAGTTACAACCATGAGCCTAGGTGTTAAAAACTTTACTATCTTATCTTAATTACGGAGTAATCATGGGAAAGCACTAAAGCTCAGGCCTAAATTGCTAGTATCAAAAAAGTCAAAAATGGTCTTTTGTTTCTCTCCTTATGATTCCTAAAAAAAAGGCGAATGACTTAATTCACTCAAGACGATTGTCATCCATCCATAGTAGGAAAAAGTCTCTATCTATGAATAAAGGAAAAAAAATTTACTCCTAAAAGATAAAAATTTATCCAGTTCAAGCTACATCCCTCGAAAAAGAACCAATGCACAAAAACTATTGAGAGGGATTATTAACTACCTAAAAAAATTCGAACATAAGAGCACCCAAGTAATTTCTCCACCCCACACTTAAAATTTTACACTATTTTCAATGCACATAAAAATAGTACAAGGGTGAAAGGAAGTCCTTGAAAGGCCAAAAGCCGTAGCATTAAAAAATTATGCAATACTCAGACTTCTCCCAACAAAACTTGACTCTTCATGTGGGCACCCCACACTTCGTCCCAACTCGGCAACTTGCTTTGCAACTTCCTGTCATTTTGCTTCAATGCTCAAACTCCTACAAAAATAATATAAAAATAAATGAACAAAAAAAGCATAAAATTGGGTTGCCTCCCAACAAGCGCCTAATTTAATATTGCGGCACGATGCCATCAATTTCACCACTTTTCCTTCCACTTCGAACTTATGAATTGTGCCCCTAATTATTTTTTAATTTTATACTATGCTCAAGGGATGGTAGTATAGAAATAGAGGCACCAAGCAATAGATGTTGCATCTTGCACTTCTTGGCCCTAATAACGCCAAAAGTACACCTCAAGAAAAGTATAAAGCAGTTGTTTATCAAGTAAAGAACCCAACCAGGACTGGGGTCGATCCCATGAGGAATATGGTTAGAATCCCGATTAATGTTATTATTTTTGCTTTTAGTGTAATTATTTCCAAATAGGGGTTTTAAATAGAACAAGTAATAGTGTTGTGAACATGTGTTGTTATCAAATGCATGCAATTGACTAGGGAAGTGCTCTCCATGACTTTGTAACTACATAGGGTCATTATACATGTGATCTATTCCAATACTTAGCATGCATAATCGATAAGTTGCATTCATCTAAACGGCTGATTCTCCCCTATTAGATGACTATCCTCATTCACCGAGTTAGGTTTATGAGTGTTTCCAATTAACCCTTATCAATGATTCCAAATTAACTTTTTCGCGACCGTGGCTCATGTTATTAATTGAAAGTTGATAGTTTTAAGTCTTTGTTATAATTTCCTTTTCCTTTTCCTAATGTCTACTTCTCTAGGTTCAAGCAAGTAGAGAATACATACGAGTTCTAAATGTTGTGAAATATTAAAAAGAAATTATAATGAAGGAAAAGACAATACATGCACTCGTATCGGTTTAGAATCACTTTGTATTAAACCCTATTTTGTTATTCCATCATGGTTCCTACAACCCTGTTGTGAGAATTTGCTATTCATAATTGAAGGAATGAAAGAAGAAATCAGTGGAAAAATCTTAATTAAGAATTTACAATCTTGAATGAATTACACCCCAAGTATCAATTGCAAATTTGATCTTTAAAGTCAAGAACACAAAGATGAAAAAGTATGTTTTATCGTATATCACGTAGCAACAAGGGTCTCCAATACTCGTTAGGAAACTCAAAGTATGCCATAATACCATAATTCTCCAAATAAAAATATAAGGAAAGTATTTATACAATCGTTAAAATCCTTTCCTAAATTGACAAGAAATGCAACATCGGGATGACCTACCAATTGTAGTAAGATACCACGAATCGTAGGCTGTAATTATAGCATAGATGGAAGCTTCTAATCTCCTCAAGTACGGATGTTCATTACGACTCATAGTATGACAGTATGAGTCATAGTTAGCAGTCATAGTGTGAACCTCTGAAAGTTGACTCATCTGATCCTTCATCAGTAAGAATCGTAGTATGGCACTATGAGTAGTAACTACCACTCGTAGCTTAGCTTCCTGAACTTCAACTTCTAAAATCATTATATCACGAATCGTCAGTACAAGTCATACTATGTTGGTACTATCCATGATACCCTGTTGTGCACTGAGGTTCTGGACTTATCAATTCTCTGATCCTTTCTCACGAGCACTCATAAAAACTCGTACCAAGGTGGTATGATTTATACTGAGACTCATAGGATTCCATTTCTTCCTTTTTTCCTCTCTTTTCACCAATCCAACTCCCGGAATTGATTTTCCCTGCAACATCAACAAACAACCGTCATATCCACATAAACATACCCAAGTATAAACTTATTTTCTATGTTTTAAGTGTCGAAAGTTCCGTAAAACCACGACATATCAGGCCCTTAAGTGAGGGATGCCCATTTTGTCTATTTGGCATTGCAAATTTTAGAATATAAGGGCATTGTTCCTCATCTACACCTCTCCGTAGGTTCGAAAGGACCTATTTTCATTCCTTCAATCAAATACAATGTCAAAAAATATTTAGAATGAGGGCCAATACGTCCTCACTTTTTTCCATCTCCTCAACATCAGTATCAACCAAAAAAGAATATTTGAATGGTCGAAATTCTTCTTTCTATTCCATATGTTGGCTAATATCCACAATAATTTGTCGTTGGGCCTCAAACTTCTCAACCTTTTTATTCAAATGAGTCTCTGCAAGTTATGAATATCTGAGCCAAATTGTTCTATATCATATCTGCGTTGTACTCTCCCTTTCATTAGTTGATTAGCCAAGTTCCTAAGACCATCATGGAGAAACCTATAAACTTTTATTTGTTGAGCTTGTTCCTTGGACTAACATTGACTCACTATCTCTGTTTCATTAGAATTATATTTTTCCAAGAACTCACTTATTGCGCCCTAAGCCTACACACTGGGTGTGGCTGGCACTTGGGACCACTAATGACCCAAGTGAAACCTTAGCCTAGCTTGCTACTAAACTGAGATAACCATGTGGAAGCTGAAAGAGCAATGGGCATTCAAAACTCTTCAGAAAAGAAAATTCAACGTTTTCAAGCTGTATACTTTATAACTAAAATATCTAAAGTATAAATATTTAGAAAACATCGAGAAATATATCACAAATGACTAGTCTATGAACCCTCTAACACTGATGATGTCGCCCAAGTGTACGTGGTCATCAAGTAATATAAGATTTGTAAGTCTAGATATCATACCCACGGGGACTTTAATCGTTATAAGGTTGTTAGTTTAATTTCATTATTATAAAAAATAGTTAAAATAGGGATTGGTTTGAGAAATTAAACTATCAAATTTTGAATATAAAACTAAATAAAAATGATTGTGAGCTTGATTGTATTTCAGTGATGATGAGAGTCTAGGGCAATGGAACTTGGCTGGTTTCAAGTTGAGTTTTCATGACATAATCACACTAGTATGATTCTTCCTATGGTTGTTAATTGCAAGTTACTATCCCATTCCTTACCACTATCCCAAGCATCTAAGAACTATTTCATGAACCCTAACGCCTATATCCCTATGGTCGCAGGAGAACAATGAAATGACGATTATGCCTACTTGTATTTCAACTAAACAAGGTTGAAGGGTATATCCTTATCCTCAACAACAACCTCTATCCTATCATCAATGAGTTCAAGTGTCTTTGAATTCCCGTTTTGTATTTATCTTTAACCCTATCGGTTCCCTTTCCCAAGTTCAACAGAAAGCCAACAGATTACTTACAAGGTGATCAATCTTATTAATAATAAACTAACACAAATAAATACAAACAACCATAATTAAAGAATTGAAACTAGATTAAATTAGTCTTTCAAACATTCAACCATCTACCATGGCCAAAACCCTAGAATATAAGGTTAGCCACTCATAGACAAGCGAAAAAATGAATACTTAGTCATCATCATATGAAAATACAAATAAAGAAGAGAAAAACCTAGTGTAGAACTTTGTCTTAGTTCCGAATGGCTTACAAGCCTCCACAAAAGAACTACTAAATGTAAAAAATGAATAAAGCTATGTAACAAACGACCTAAGGCATGTCTTTACATATGAGCCTTTAAATGACACTTCTGCCCTCCAATACTTAGCTTTTAAAATCAACATTTTCTGCCCCGGAATGACCATGGAACGCCATCCCACTTATCTCACCACAAAGTCAAATTTCCAATCATTTTAGCTCTAGAGAGGCCCTAGCATGCCGCCCCATGCATCTCACCAGGTTTTGCTCAAGTTTATTCTAATTTTTAGGCTTGGGTTCCGCCCTCTCTATCTTGCCAAGGTGTTCATCAAATTTCTCTAAGTTTGGACACCTCTGGCGCGGGGCACCACTCATCTTGCCAAGGTGTGTGAAGTGCAATTCTTTTGAAGTTCCCACGCCAGCCATAGCACAAACCTAAAGTTTTGTTTTATAAAGTTTGGGACTTGGTGCAGGGCGCTAACCATAGCACCAAGCACTTCAGCTCCTTATCTTCACTCATTCGATCATTTTGAGTTCATTTTTCTTAGTTTCTTGCTCAAATCAACTCAAATTATTTGTTAGCACATAAAACACACAAACACACATGAATCTAAGCACTAAGTAAGGATTATGAACTCAAAACATGATCAAATATGGGTAAAAACATACATGATCAAATATGTGTAAAAACATGTCAAATTGGCATAGAAATATGTCCAATATCACCACCCACACTTAAAGCATTATTCGTCCTCGAACAATTCTCAAAACATACCTAAACTCATGTTTCACCATAACACTTGACACCTCTATTAACTCATACTCAACCAACTAGCATGGAGCATACATTAAGTGGATTATCATAAGCAACACAATTTAATCAACCACATATAAAAGTTTCACAATCAATATCACACAGCCTCTATAAATGACTCATCTTTTCAACACAAAGCGCCAATATGATTAAATGTGACACATGCAAGAAATACTACACCGAAGTAAATCTCTTCTTCCCCCATTTTTAGTGATGTTCTTCTCTCAAATTCATTAATGTAAAGACATGGAACATAATAAGCAAGGCACACTGACGCTCACAAATGATGTGATACACATATCTAACATACCATAAGCTTTCCCTTCATGTATGTTAAGACTACCTAATTATTTTAAGAGATTAAGATCACAAGGACTTTTCTTGGTTGTAATTTCAGCTAAGGGATGGGTAGGATTGATATTTCATTTTATAGTGACTGCTACCCTAAGCACTTTTAAGACATATTTCACTTTTCTTGTCCACCACCTTTTTCCTTGTTTGTTCACCTTTCATATATTCACTCTTGTCTTTTCTTTTCATGCCCCATTTGTATTACTTGACTGCTAATTTCCTACTCATAGAATAACTAAGGATTTTTGCAATTAGAGCTCTCTTTTTTATTTCCCTAACAGCAAGTAGACAACATAATTTTATGGACACCCCTTTTTCTCACTTTTCTTTTCTTACCACAAAATTTTCTCTTTTCCTTGCAATATACCTTGGTGCACCTTAACTTTCAAGTCTCAAAGTGCCTAAGACTACTCTGGATAAAAAATCTAAGGTCTCAGAAAAAAGAGTTAAGATATTTTCATGGATAAGAAAGAATAAGACTTTAGGCTCAAAGGGGGTTAACTAGGAAGAAATATTGGGAGGGTAAAATAAATATAGGAAAAAACATGGCTTCTACAAAGAAATGCCTTGATCATCTCTCAACTCCCTACCAAATAGTTATCCTACATACACTAAGGTAAGTTCTAGATGCTACAATATATACACACAAAGCAATTCAACTCATCTTTCATGGAAACAAGAATTTAATCGATTTGTACAACTGCACATTCACAAAATCATATTAAATGAGAAGTTATTCATAATTTAATCCTAAGGATATGTTGAGTCAAATTAAAGAGATATGTGTGTATCTCATGGATCCTCACTCATGCAATCAAGATGAAGACTCTATTCACTCTAGCATAGCAGCTAAGTAGAATATCAACAAGCATACAAGCAGATGACCTACAACTCAATCCTAAAAAATAAAAAAATGTGATGAATTTTTCTTAAGACGGTCTTCATCCATTTATTATAGGAACACTTCATTACTCTACGACGACAATGACTCCTAAAAATGAAAAAATTACCCATTTCAAAGGGTCTTCTCTTTGGAAAAGAACCGAGGCCATAAGAAAAATCGAAGAGTAGGTGAGACATGCCATTTTCATAAATAAATTTCAAATAAATTTTATGGCATGCTCACCCTTAACCTTAAAATTTAGGGTGACATACCCTCACCCCACACATAAAGTTTTGCTCTGTCCTTAGAGCAACTAAAATTAAAGATCAGATTAGAGTGAGAAATTACTCCCTAAGGCCCTCTAGAGCCTAGCTAGCAGCATGTCTCTTGGATTCACGAGCTGTATGACCCCACACTTAAGCTCAGACCATGCTCCTTAGCTTTGATTTTGAGTACTCAGACTTCCCCTCTTCGCACAAGAAAATCAACAGTGATACTATATATACAGATAAGACAGTTACATAACATATTGGGTTGCCTCTCAATCAACACCTGATTTAACGTCGCAACACGACTATGGTCCCTGTCACTCCTTCATCTGAGTGGACTTATGAACATACCAAGGATCTGCTAAACTCACATGCAATACATGCTGCTCCACAACCTGATTACAACCTCCTAATTCTCCCACCAACTTAACTGTGAAGTTCTCACAGTGAGGTGGCATCTGTGCTGCTTTGAACACTTCAAACACAACCTCCTAACCATATACCCTCATAGACATCTTTCTCGGTTTAACTTGTATGACAGTGTTGGCGATGGCTAAAAATCCTCTCCCTAAAATGAGGGGAACTACTGCATCTACCTTATAGTCTAAGATTACAATGTCCACCAGTAGGATGAAATATCCCACCTTTATCAATACATCTTCAATTATTCCTTCTGGATAGGCCAAGGATTGGTCTGCAAGCTGCAATATCACTATGGTAGGATGTGGTTCCCCTAGTCCAAGAGTTCTGAACAGGGATGCAAACATCAAATTGATGCTCGCACCCAAAATTCATAAGGACGAACCAACTTCCTTGCTCCCAATAGCAATAGGAATAGTGAAGCTCCCAGAGTCATTTAGCTTCTTGGGAATTTTGTTCTTAATCATAGAACAGAACTCTTCTGTAAGAGCCATAGTTTCAAACTTTGCATGCCTCTTCTTACTAGCCACAATATCTCTGAGATACCTGGCGTACTTCAGAACTTCCAACAAAATCTCCATCAATAATATATTAATATGAACCTACTTTAACAACTCAAGAAATTTATTGCAAGCTGTTTCCTCTTTCTTTTCTTCATTCTTTGAGGAAATGAGGGAGGTGATCCAGCTACCACAACCTTCAGTTGTGGGTTGCTAGACTCACCCACCTCAATCTTGGAACTCACAGCCTGTTCCTCATAAACTTTTTCTTTTCTGGGGATAGCCTCACCCAACTCCTTACCACTGCACAAGAAAATTGTGCTCATATTTTCTTTGGGGTTCTTCTCAGTGTTACCCGAGAGTGTCCCATATGGTCTATTGCCCCATCTGCCTCTCAAGCTCATGGATGGACTTTTGCATCTTATTGATCACTTGAGTCTAATAAACCATCCATTGCTTCATTGTCTCCTTAAGAGAATTGCTCTGTTGCTGGCTTATGGCCTTTGATAAGTATTCTGGGGCCTTTGGAAATTTTGATTCCCTCCCCTGGAGGGATTTTCTCTATTTCGGTACCCCTGATTATAGCCAT
>JACEIK010001139.1:11933-25162 GCA_018107945.1 Datura stramonium
TTAACATACTTGAAATCAACTTGATTCACACATTCCACAGGTTGTGATCTTCACCTATAAGAAAGTCCATCATGCGATTCTTCCACCACCCATAGTAGTGCTCATTGAACAAGGGTGGTCTTGTAGTTGATTGTCCCTCCTAAGCTATTGGTGGTGCTGCCATGATTTGATTTTTCAAGGTATAAGCCTTTGTTGAAAAACTCCGCTCTGATACCAATTGATATCACCACCAGTGGCTTACTATATGGAACTTGGTTCAATTATATTGCACACACAAGAAACAACAGTAAAGAACACACTAATATAACGTGAAAAACCTCCTTACTCAAGGGAGTAACAAAAACACGACCTAGCACCTAAGATTTTATTCAAGTGACAAGCAAGTTTTATATTACAATTATGCAATCAAATGGACTAACTCTAGTACCTCAAACTCCACTAATTACCTCTACCAGTAACACAATTTCTCAACTCACATATCGAGTTAGAAACCTTCTTCTCACCTAAGAACAAAAATCAGTGATAACTCCTTCTCACAATATTTGACAATTGCAAAGAAAAGCTTTCATCTTTCTTGTTGCAAAATACTCAACTGTCGTGAAAAAAAAGAAGAAAAATTTCTATTACAAAGTCCTGTTTATAAGTCTCTCTTGGCCGCCTTGATTCTTGATTCTTGTTGGGTTTTCTTCTTTTCTTGCCCCCAATCAATTGGATTTCTCCTTTCCTTATTCTCTTCAAATAGGATTCTCTAATAGTTATTTCCTTGTTGGAGTCCAGTTGTGTTTCCTTTTAATTGCGGCACAAAGACTCCATTCGTCACCTATACTCTATGCACGTACCATGTTGACTAAAGTCAATGTATGCCACCTGTATATCAGAAATAATACCTAGCTATCCATATCAGCTTACTGCACAGAAGATTGTACCTGATCCTTGTTATCATGCCACATCCATCTAGAACACTTTTTGTCAATCATCAAAACAACGATATGAGTATGTAATAGAGGAGATCAGCAACACCTTAGCTATGAAAAGATGGTGGAGATTAAGGACTCAAACATCTTTGTGGGGGTCTTTTATCAATGCCAAATATGATAGTAGATCTCATATTGTTGCAAAAAGAAAAATGGATGCCTGGTAACTCACATGTCTGGACTCTGGAAGCATTTGACTCGGATCAAGGAGAAAGCTGAATCTAACATTGTTTGGAAGGTCAACTCCGGCACAAGAACATGTGGTGGAATAATTGGTCAGAAGAAGGTGCTTTGGTCAAGTGCTTCCTGATTCTCAGCCTAACAGACATACTACTGTCAGTGAGTATTTAATTGATGGTGCTTGGTAGGGCTGTTCATGGTTTGGTTTAGGTCGGTTTTAATCTAAAATCAAAATCAAATCAATTTAGTCGGCTTTTAAATTTCTAAAACCAAACCAAACCAAATAAAATAAATAATCATCGGTTTGGTTCTTGTCGGTTTAGTTTAGTTTTTCGATTTATAACTAGCTAATGATAAATTAATAATAGTAAAACAATAAAGATATGAAATAATTATTTCAAGTGAACATTAGAAATCAATAAATTTGTCTCTACGATCACGAGATGAATGTATCTGAATATTCTATTATTTTTCAACACTATTCCAAAGTGTTAGCATATTTAAGTTGCATAAATGTAGAGGTTTTTCCACTTCACATGTCTAATATCCATACAGAAACAATATACAACTTTATATAGAATGGTCAACCCTTCAAAAATCAAAGAGACAAATGATTAAAGAGTAGATGAATGTCTTAATAAAAGAAAATTAAAAAATTCGATAATATGTCACACCACATATAAACAATTAAACTTAGAGTATTAGGTTTGGACATATTTTTTAAGTAATAGAATTTAAAAGTGTTGTAGTAAATATGAAATAAAGTATACTAAAACCAAATTAATGATTAAAAGATATAAAATATTTATAATTATTTATGAAAAACTACTAACATATATTCAAATAATTATAAATTTACGTATAAAATTTATCTGTTCGGTTTGGTTATTTCTTCAATTTTTTAGTAAAACCAAAATCAAATCAAATATCATCGGTTTCTAAAATTTAAAACCAAATCAAATATCAATTTTTTTAATCGATTTGGTTTGGTCTGCGATTTGGTTTGATTTTTCCTCAAACCGTGAACACCCCCAGTGCTTGGGACTTGGATAAAGTCCATCTGGAGTTACGACTTCTTAATAGACTATCTCATTGAGGGTGTCGAGATTGGAAACGCTAATATGGATAACTACCTTATGTGGAATGACTCTGGTACGGGCCGCTACTCCAACACCTTTGCCAAATAGATTACCAGATCGAAGCACGAGTCATAGTGACGGTTTTTTTCACCTTTGGCACAATTGCATGCATCCCTTTCAAAATATCCTTTTTGGCGTGGAGGATGTGTCTTGCTCAACTCCCTTTTGATGAGAACCTAATTAGAAGATTTGGCATTGACAAAAACTCAAGTCATAAGTGTTGCCAGACCCCAGTCATAGACAGTATGCAACATACTTTTTTGGGTGGTGAAGTCGCTACTCATCGCCGGAAAATACCATACAGCTCTTTTTTTCTCTCTCTCACTAACAGATCTCAAAGGTTGGGCTGTTGTAACCCATGCCTTCTCCGATGGACCTGTTGGATGGCGCCCTTCCGGCGCGTCTGGAAGGGCAAATCAATGCCTCTACATCAGGGGACACATCAAAGGAAGGAATTGCTAGGAAAACTTCTTATGCCAACTCTGTGACTACCAAACCTAGCTCAGCCCAGCCCTCGGTGTGCCATGAAAGAGAAGCTGTGCTAGCTCGAAAAACCACACATAATGGTATGCTGGCAGTCATCTTTAAAGCCTCCGACTACTATGGTTTCATGGAATCTGAGTGTAGACTTACGATTCTAGGCAGATTTCTCAAGCCAAGACCTCAAATTGATTGAGTTCGATCAAATTTCAAAGAGACAATTCCAGTTAAGGTCTCGACTAAAATTGATATTTTTGAAAATTTTAATGTCTTCATTGACTTCTCTAATGACGAGGATTTTAACTCATTTTGGTACAAAAGGATCCTCACCATCGATTTCCAATAGATGTGGCTACAAATGTGGTCGCCGGACTTTAAGCCGGAGGAGGATCTTCCAATTGCTCCAATATGGGTTCTGCTTCCTTCTTTACCATTTCATTTATATACGTGGAATGATATTAAGCAATTGGTGATCAGGGTGGGTACGCCTCTAGAAATGGACAATGTTACTAGAGGCAAAACCCGACCTAGCATGGCGAAGGTGAGAGTCAAAATCGACCTACTGAAACCTGATACGATTTGGGTTGGTCTTGAAAATGAGGATTCCCCTCTTAGGGGATATACTCAGAAACTTGAGTATGAGGGCATCCCGAAATACTACAGATTTTGCAAAAAACTTGGACACATAATGGTTGATTGTCGTTCCTTATAAAGGAAAAAAGCTGCTGAATTGAAAGAGGCTGAGATGAAATCTAATAACTCCAAGGAAGACAATGCCCCAGAAGCTAATACTAAGCATATGTCTAATGATAAAAATGGTCAAGGGGATTAATGAAAAGGAGTTTAGCAATAAAAAAGGTGTCAATAGTAGCAGCAACAGAGGATCACAAGATGAAAATAATTTGGGGACCAATCATTAACAACAACCACAAGATATTGGTAAGGGCAATGGTGAGTAGGTTGCTGAGAATCCTACCAAGAATGATGTAGCCCCTGTTGGTACAGATATTGAGGTTACTATAGGGATAAGAATGAAAAGAAAGCAAAATGATAGAAAAGTCCTAAGAAAAGAACTACTGTAATGTTTAAGACTACTCTTCAAGCCAAAAAACCAAAAAAGCGAAGGAGAAGAGAGAATAAACAAGTGAATAGAATGGAGCAGGAAAATGATCTAGTTACTAGAAATCAAAATTCTGGGTCCCTGATTCTAGATTCAAAGCATAGCAAGCATCAAGAACGGGACACATGGGTGAGTGGAGTTGATTTGGATACCAAATTATATTTGGAAATACAAAATAGAGGGGAGAATGACATTGATGTTAATACTAACAATCTGGAAAGGAGTAGTATTGGAGAAGACAACATGGCGGATGTCTGTAATGTTCTAAAGAATAGAGACAACGATAGGGGTAGCAACATTGGATCCCAACAACATGAACACGACACAATGAGATGGTACAGGAATCTAGTGATATCCACAGCAAGACAAANACGATAGGGGTAGCAACATTGGATCCCAACAACATGAACACGACAACAATGAGATGGTACAGGAATCTAGTGATATCCACAGCAAGACAAAACAGATGAAAGATCATATCTTGACCAATCCTGTAGAAATCAGGAGCAGGAGGAAGTATCGTCCTCAATCCCTTCTGAATTTAAAGCGTCACTTGAGCTTAACTTGGTAACGGACCTGAACTTTAGCACTCATCCAAAAACTAGGAAACAGCAAAAGCTCAAGAACACCCCCACGCACAATATAGAATCTTCTCCTGATGGAAAAATTATCACTGCTTGGGTGATTGGTAACCCTCCAAACTGCGAAGGCTCAAAGATAGAAGACACTGAAGGTTTCTCACTAGTTAAGAAAGGGAGAAACGGAAACAGGAAAAATGGAAAGAAACATATACCAAGGAAAATTATCCCACCATAGGGGGAAGCACAAATTAGCTCCATATCAATATATTTATGATTAGTGCAATCTTCTAGAACATTAGGGGGTGTCAAACCTAAAAAAGCCATTCATAGGCTCAAGAAACTTATCTCTATCAACAAAGTGGAACTAGTGGCCTTACTAGAACCTTTTGTCAGTATGAACAAGATCAACTCTTACATGAAGTTTTTGAATCTTCAACACTGTATTTCCAATTCCAATGGCAAGATATGGTTTTTCTGGAAAGACAACTTCAGCACTAGCATTATTGATAATAATGCTCAACAAATGACTATCAAACTTCACTCGGGCTCAAAAACTGATACTTTCAATGTCACTACAGTATATGCTAAACACACAGCAACTGAAAAAAGAGATCTGTGGATTAGCTTAGAAGAGGTTTATCAATTGGTTTATGGACCATGGTGTATTGGGTGTGACTTTAACTTCATCTTGAGCCCTGATGAAAAAATGGGGTGAACCCCCCATAGGATGACTAAGAGTTTAGAATTCAGCAACTGCATGAGTAACTGTGAAGTTATTGATCTGGGCTTTGTTAGACCTAGATTCACCTAGTATAATAACAGAAGGCCCAGTAAAAGAATCTGGAAAAGGCTCGATAGAGTTTTTGTCAATGATCAATGGACTCAGTTCTTCAACACCAATGTAGTCAGACATCTTGTGTAGATGGGTTCTGACTACTGACCATTGCTTATCAATTGTCAGAAGGACTTAACAGGATGTATTAAATACTTTAAATTCCTTGAATTTTAAACTGATCAGCCTATTTTTATGTAGGTAGTGAAAGAATCCTAGAACACTTAAATCCATGAAAACTCTATGTGGATTCTACAACAAAAGTTGAATACTTTTAGCAAGAAACTGACTTGGTGGTCCAAGGATGTTATTAGGAATGTTTTTGACCATGTTAATGAGTGGGAAGCAAAGGTATTGGTTTTGGAAGAGCTGAATATATTCATAATAGTGATCAATGTATGGAAGATCTTAATAGAGGTCAGGCAGAATATATAAAATGATTGGGCATCCAGAAGAAGCTCCTCAGAGAGAAGGCTAAGACAAAGTGGTTTGAAGAGGAAAACTTCAACACAAAATATTTCCACGGCTTGATCAGAGAAAGGAGAAAGAGATTGCAACTTCACAAAATCAAAGATCGTAGAGAGAATTGGTTCCAAGGGGATGAGGAAATTAGCGGGGCTTCCATACAACACTATAGAAAGTTGTTCAACCTCCACCATCAATTTTCGAATAATAACATCCTAGAGAGCATTCATAGTGTCATTTCAGAGGAGGAAAATGCTAGACTAACCAGTATTCTAGATTTAGAAGAGATTAAATGTGTTATTTTTAGGATGAGCTAAGATAGCTCTATCGGTCCATATGGATACAATGGAACCTTTTATCACAAGTGTTGGGAGGTGATCAAGCATGACATTCAGAACTTTGTTCAAGACTTCTTCAAAGGCAGAAAGCTTATCAAGTTTTTCTCACATACCTTCCTTGTTCTTATCCCTAAGATCGAATCACCTTCTACCTTCTCATACCTCATACCTATTAGCCTTACCAATTTCTCTTTCAAAATCATCACCGAATTCTTTCAAGGAGGCTTAAATCTTTGTTGAATAAGATTATTTCTGATAACCAAAGTGTCTTTGTCAAAGGCAGGCCATGATTAATGAGAATGTCCTTCTGGCCCATGAGCTAACCCAAGGGATTAAACATGACAACACAAGAGGCAACATGATCATCAAATTATACATGGACAATGACTACGATAGGATGTCATGAAATTTCCTAATGGCTGTCATGAGGAAATTTGGCTTTTCTGAGGAGTGTTTGGACTATTTGAAGGCTCTTATCAGTTGTGTGGTACTCTATTATTATTAATGGGACAAGGACTGGTTTTTTCTCTTCTTCCCAGGGTCTTAAACAGGGAGACCCTCTTTCCCCTTTCTTGTTCATTATTGGTGTTGAAGTGTTATCGAGGCTTCTAACAGCCTCAATGACAATCAGAACTTTACTCATTTCAGTACAAATACATAAAATGGCATCATTAGCCACTTGGCTTATGCTGATAATATTATTATTTTGACAGGTGGTAATACCAGATCAATCAAACTTATTTTGAAACAAGAGAAGAGATCTGAAAAAGCATCTGGCCATAAAGTCAATCAAAGAAAAAGTTTCTTCATTACTGCTCCTAATACTACTGCCAGTAAAATCAATAGGATGAGAGATGCTTCTGGATTTATGGATAAAAATTTTCCGCTCACCTACTTGGGATATCCTATATACCTTGGCAAGAAGAAATAATACTATTTTGAGGGAATGATTAATAAAATCATCAAAACCCTTAATGGATGGCAGGGAAAAATATTGTCATATGGTGGAAAGATGGGACTTACCAAGAGTGTTCTACAAGCTATGCCTACCTACACTCTCTCTGCTCTGAATCCACCAAAAGGAACCCAGACGCTTATTGAAAAACACTTTAATAACTTTCTTTGGGGGACAAAAGAAGGCAAAGACAAATATCATTGGTCATCTTGGGAGAACCTATACATTCCTAAGGATGAAGGGGGAATAGGGGTGAGGAAATTGAAAGATATTGCAAAATCTTTCAGATTAAAGAGATAGTGGTGGTTAAGGACTCACACATCACTCTGGGCAACTTTTCTGAAAGCCAAGCATTGTAAAAGATCTCATCCTGTCTCTAAACGTATTGCACCTTTTGACTCTCATGCTTGGAAAACTATGTTGAGGATTAGAGACAAGGCTAAGTCCAACGTCACTTGAAATATTGAATCTGGAAACTCTAGTTTTTGGTGGGATAATTGGATAGGCAAAGGTGTTCTAGCTAAGTTGTTCCCGGGGCCTGGAAGAAGTGCAAAACTCGATGTGAAGCAATTCATTATTAATGGTGGCTGAAATTTTGACAATTTGAATCTTATTATCTCTGGTCAGCTGACAAATCATATAACAAGGATTCACATAGGTAACGAGGATGTCAATGACTATCCAGTGTGGAATACTACTGACAACGTTCTTTTCACCAACAAGGCTGCCTGGGATCTCTTTAGAACTCGGAAGCCTAAACATGAGTTCATGAACAGGATTTGGCACTCTAAAGTCCCTTTTAAAAATTTCTTTTTAACTTGGAGAATTATTAAAAATAAATTGCTTTTTAAAGATACGTTAAACAGGTTTGAAACTAACAAAAATCTATCTTGTTTTTGCTGCAGGATTTCCCAACTTGAGACATTACAACATGTGTTTGTTGATAGCAAGGCAGCCTGTTTTCTTTGGAACACTGTTGGAAATCCTCTTACGATTACTCATAACAATGAACTTCTTATAAGTGTTTTCACACTACTAAAAATATTATCAAAATCGAGGGTAAAAAACCGACGGACAGAGCCGGTCTAAAAAACCGAGGAAAAACCGATTCAGTCCGTCGGTTTTTATTTTTATTTTTATTTTTTAACAGGATAGGTTGTCCGTCGATTTTTTTAGCGTAAAAATCTGAGAAAATTATTTTCATTAGCCTTGCCCGGATGGTAGAGGATACTCATATCATAATCCTTCAAAAGCTCCAACCACCTTCTTTGACGTAGATTTAAATCCTTTTTGGTAAACACGTACTGTAGGCTTTTGTGGTTTGTAAATAATATATTTTTTATAAAGAAAACCGAGGAAGTCCCTTGATTTTTTATTATTTTTAATAAAAATCGAGAAATTGCGTGAATTTTTGAAGTGCTAAATTACAGTTGACGAGTATAAATAAAAATGAAAGAAAGATTTCATCAAAGAGTATATATAGNGTCCAGTGGTAGAATTGTCTAATGTCATAGTAAATACCTGAATTCGATTTGAAATAGCAATTTTTTTTCTATATATTTTTGAAAAAACAACTGACAAATCTACCCTGTCCCTTGATTTTTTTAATTTTTTTTATTTTTTATTTTGGTAGACTGGATCAGTTGTCCCTCGATTTTAACTGACCCTGTCCATCGGTTTCACAATTTGATGAGTCAAATTCCGACGGTGATAAGTGCGCCAGTTTTGCTCAAAAAATCGACCCTGTCCGTCGGTATTGACCCTCATTTTTTTCAGCATTTTTTGTAGTGTCAATAAGTTGTGGGACAGTAAACCAAAGAACAAGGTCCATCAATGAATATTGTACACCACACCCATCTTCATATGCTACGAGTTGAGGAAACAAAGATGTGCTTGTCGATATGGCACATAAAAGAAATTTCATAATACCACAATGTTCTTCCAAAGGACATGGCGCATTAGGAATATAATTTCGAAAAATTTTCCCCCTCTAAATTCAATTAATGAGTGGACTAATTTTTTTTGATATTGCAGAATGAATCAAACCGATTCAAAAATAGACTCAAGTCAAATGGAGCACACCTCAGACGGGGAATATTAAAGTTAATACTGATGGAAGTTTTCTGTCGGAAACAGGAAGAGCTGGAATTAGAGAGATAGCAAGGGACAGGAATGGAGAGATGGTGATGGCATTTTCAATCCCAGTGATATATACTAGCAACAACATGGCCAAAGCATTGGCAGCAGAGTTTGGTGGGAAATGGTGTAGCCAACAAGGCTTAACTAATTTCATTCTCGAACTAGACTCCATGGTCATTGTAAATATGGTGAAAAATAGAAGCAACAACAACTACAAACTCAAGCAGATCATCGACAATATTATCAGGATTATGGATCAGTCTAATGCTCAGGTGACTCATTGTTTTAGAGAAAGCAATCAGGTTATGGACTCTTTGGCGAGATGGCAGCTAGGCAAAATAAATATTATGATCCTAACATCTTCTGAGCAGCTTCCCGGAATTGCTAAGGGCGCATACTTTCTGGATAAGTGTCAAATGTCTTGTATTATGACAAAATTTGATAAGGCTAATCTTTTTGTTATTTAAATGACTTTCTTTCGAACTTCCAAGAAGAGTTTGTTATAGGACTCTATTCTGGATTTTGAGGTGTTTCGTGCACCTAGCGTTGTAATGGAGGTAAGGCTCTAAGTCCCCCTGCTCTTTTGTTTCTCATAAATACAACACAACCTAGTATTACTGGGTAATCTTATTTTAAATTTTTTATTAAAAAAAAAGTTGCTACACATCTCTGGAATCTTTTTGGTGCTCCTCTGGGTATTAGTCACAGAAACTGGTCCATCAGAATGTTTTTCAAAAGATGAAGAGATGTTACTCTAAAAAACAATGTGCATAAACTTATTCTCACTATTGTCCCTCTAGCAATCTGTTGGGAAATATGGAAGAACTGGAGCCCTTGCAAATATGGAGATAAGGATAGATATTATGTGAGGAACATGGAATATCATATTAATTGGACCATCAATGATGCAATTACTAAATCCTACCCGAGATGCTCTTTCAGATGTCCCTGGGACAACATTTGCAAGGAGATTGAGACTTGGAGACCTATGGTTATCAAGAACTACGTAACATGGTTCAAGCCTCATAATGGAATAGTGAAAATCAACACAGATGTGAGTTACAACAAAGAGAATGGCCAAACGGGTATAGGCGGGATTGTTAGAGATCACAATGGGACCTTTATCACAGCATTTTCAGTTCCGGTGCATTACTCCTCAAATAATATGGCAGAAGTTATGGCTGTTTTGAAAGGTATTCAAATTTGTATGCATCTAGAATACAACAACATATGTCTAGAGCTTGACTCTCAGATTATTGTGAATATGCTAAATGCAAAGAACACCTAACAACCTCAGATTAAAGAATATCATAAGGGAAGCAGTCAACACCTTGGAGCAATCTGACTTCAATATCCAACACTGCTACCGCGAAACCAACAAGGTAGCAGATATTCTCGCGAAGGAAGCTGATATTAGTGGTAACAATACTTTTTACAACAACTATCAGGATATACCTAGAAGAGCCAAAGGAGCTTTTCATCTTGATAATTGGCAGTTACCTAGCGTGAGAAGCAAGGTGGACAAAGCCAATTTCTTTATTTGTAATTCCGAGCTACATGAGGGGACTTAGTATTTACAAATAACCCTCGTCTCATGTACTTTTGCTATTAGATTGGGCCTCCCCATCTCTTGTACTAAGGAGGTTAGGTCCATGCCCCCTCCGATTCTTTTTTGTTGCTCAAAAGGAATAGACATGGTAGGGGTCTAACCAAAACCCCCAACACCCTAGGGCCTCTTACCAGGGTGTATGGCTTTAAAAAAAAGGTCCTTTCATATTTAATGTTGCCCAACATTTTTTATGAAAGAAAAAAAAAAAGTCCTCATAATTTTTTTTCACATAAAAAGTGAATTTTTATATCAATTGGTTCTAATAAAGTGAATTTTTATATCATCGGTTCTAATAAGTCACGTCATTAATAATAAACTGAAAATGATAGATTAAACAATTTTCAACTATTAAAATATGATAATGTTTTTCAGATAGACCGAAAAGATAAATATATTACATAAAATGAGACGATGGAGTATTAAAAATGCCGCCCTTGTCATGCCGCTATATATTATCTGCCATCCAACAGTCTCAAACTCTCAATCATCCATCTATGCTACTATTCTGTATTATCTTTCTGATCCTTGAATTTACAAATCTATTTATGTACACCAACAGGGAGAAAATACACAATCTTCATATAGGCTAATATACATCATCATCATATCACCCTCCTAATTATACTTTAGTTTTATTTACAAGTAATAATGGTTCAAACTAAAACACTAAAAGAGAAGAAGAAAGTATTCTATTTTTAAGAGAAGAAGGCTAGAGGTGAGGTTGCGTACCTACCACCCTCTCATATATTTCAGTTTATTTGTAAAGATGCATTCAATCAATATTATACCATAGAATTTTTTNATTTAAATAGTTCTTTAAAATATAATATTATTATATATAGACGGGGTTTATTTTAAAAATATACTACTCTCTTCATTTTATTTTAATTGTTAGGTATATTAAAATTAATTTTTTTTTAAATACTTGCTAATTCCAAAGAGTTAATTGACCATATTTTTTAAAATTCATTCTAAAATGTGAAAAGAATTATTATTGTATGTTTTCAAAAAGTACCATATTAATTAATAGTGTTATATTGGTCAAATTGCAATCCCTATTAATTTTTTCTTAATGAATGTGTAAATCTTATCGTAACAACTAAAATAAAACTGAGAAAGTACTAATATTATTAAAAATATGAACATGGATTCACGTGGATTCATGTCCCGACCTATAGATACGTCGCTGACTTCAATAATGTAATATTGAAAATGAAAAAAATGATAATAGATGGAGACACATAGTATCTTACTCATTTATTTTCAGTAACTCCATCTTTGTTATCTTTAATTATAAGTAATAAAGGTTCACGAAACAATTACTGAATCGAGGGTTTAAAATTTAAATCAAAAAGTTTTATATGAAAAACAAAGAAAAATGCTTATTGAAATAAATATTATATTTTATGCGACCCAAAAATAAAATTTCACTCTTTCCCTCAATAAAACTATAAAGAACTAAATAACTTCTTTAACTTTTTTGACAAAAATAAGTGAAGAAGAAGAATGTATCAGAAAAACAAAATAGAAATATTCTAATGCTTATTTGTATATCATGCTTCAATTTCTTAATTTCACATTTTTCTCTTCTCAATAGACAACTGTTTTTTGGGTGAGATACACTAGATTATATGTTTATTTGTACCTCATAGATCAAAACAAATCTAACTACAAATGTACTTAAACTCGACGGTTCATCTTTGCATGTTTGAACTATATCCAATCATTTTGAGCTCAATTATGAAATCACTAAAAATACAAGTAGTACATTGATCAATTTTTAAAACTTATACTTCAATTTTTAGTTTATCTTTTCTTATGGATCAAAAGCATGCATCAAACATCTTATGTGGTTATTCAAAATATAAAATAATTTAGAATATACGTGTAACGCACCTGGCTAGAAATTACTACCATCAAACACACATGTCACTGAAGAACTCACAGGCACCTGGCAACAAGAAAAATGGGCCAAAATCTTCTGCTTCTGGTTTATGAATAGGGTCTTTGTTTAGGTGTTATTCTTCCCCAAGTCAAAATTTTCAACAAGAAAATAATGACATCCAATCCGAAAGAAAATCGCAAAGTGGATATTAAATTAGATACTGTTGATTTTAAATTCATATGTAGAATCAAAATACAAGAAAGAATTAAATAGGAATGTATCTTCAGTTATGATTGTCTAAATGTAGGCAAAAAAAAAATTGAGCAAGAATCGACTTATACCACAAACTTAGGAGTCTTCTAGCTTATGTTTATCAAAAGATAAATCAGACTGATGGAGTCATAGACGTATTTATAGATAGGTTAGAGTTAGGAAAAAATTTTAGCCCCAGAGACTTCTCCATAAAATATAATTTCTATAGGTATTCATAATTAATAGTTTTCTTCCATCAATGAAATTTTCAAATATGGAT
>JACEIK010001139.1:25727-39253 GCA_018107945.1 Datura stramonium
CCAGTAAACCTTTAGTAAAATAGAAATCAATAATCATCAAAGTAGTAATAACATATTTAAAACCCATATCTTGCTTCTTGACATATTCTGTAATTATTAAATATTTTATGTCGATGTGCTTACTCGGCTGCCGTTTTTATTATTCTTAGAAAAGAATATACATCTGAATTATCACAAAACATTCTTAATGGCCTTAAAATGAAATCAATAGTTGTAAAGCCCGAAATAAATTCTTCAATCATAAAGCTTGTAATAGTTTTGTAGCGTGCTATGAATTCAACTTTCATTGCGAATATTGCAACAATGATTAATTTGCTTAATACTTCTTCAAGTCACAACACCTCTAGTAAAAAAAATATATCCAGAAGTAGATTTACCACTATCTTTGCATCCACCTAAATCAGAGTCTGTATATTCAATTACCTCCAATGAGTCAGAATATTTGTATGTGAGCTTAAGATCCTTGGTTCCTTGAAAATATCTCAAAACCCTTATACCAACTTTTCAATGATCAAGACCAAGATTATTTTGATATCTGTCAAATATTTCTACTGCTAAGGCAATATCGGGTCTGGTGAAAACCTGTGCATACATAAGGCGCCCAACAAGAGAAGCACATGGAATGTCATTTATTTGCTCTTGTTCCAATGCATTTTTTGGATATTGATTTAACGAGATTTACCACCTTTAATGATGGATGCTGCTATAGGTGAACAATTCTTTTTTCTGTATCTTCCTAGAATTCTTTTAATATAAACTCTTTGAGATAGTCCAAGCGATCTTTGAGACCTATATCCGTGAATCTCTATGCCAATGACATAGAATATTTCACCTATATCCGTGAATCTCTATGCCAATGACATAGAATATTTCACCTATATCCTTTATTTCAATATTCTAGATAAGAAACTATTTCATCTCATGCAATACTTTCAAATCACTAGATACTAGCAAGTACAATATCATTCACGTATAGGAATAGAAATATATTTGCTCCCACTAACCTAGAGATATATACATTGATCATAGTATTCTTCGTAAATTCGAAGGAAGAAACAACATCATGAAATTTAATATACCATTAGTGGAAAGCCAATTTTAATTCATAAATGAATTTATGTAACTTGCAAACAAGATGACTTTGATCTTTGTCATAAAATCCTTCAGACTGACGCATGTAGATCTCCTCTTCAAGATCTCCATTTAAGAAAATCATTTTCACATTTATTTGATGTAGCTCTAAATCAAAGTAAGCTACTATTTCCATGATTATTCTTAATGAATCCTTCTTAGACATTAGAGAGAAGATTTTATGATAATCAACTCCTTCCTTTTGAGTGAAATCCTTGACTATAAGTCTAGCTTTATATCGTTCAAAATTATCATATGGGTCTCTTTTAGTTTTATAAACATATTTGGATCCCCTAGTAAATACTCTTTATGATAATTCAATAAGATTTCATACTTTATTTTTGGTCATAGATTACAACTCTTCTCTAAAGGCATCATACCAAAGTATGGTGTTTTCTCCACTCATAGCTTGTGAAAATAAGTGTGGATCATCTTTTAGTCCAATATCATATTC
Organism: Datura stramonium; assembly: GCA_018107945.1. Lineage (NCBI taxonomy): Eukaryota > Viridiplantae > Streptophyta > Magnoliopsida > Solanales > Solanaceae > Datura > Datura stramonium. The sequence goes on from JACEIK010001139.1 coordinate 27,313, forward strand.
ATACTTTTGGAGATATACAACATAATCACTAGAAATTGTTAGTTTACGAACTCTTGAGATTTTTTTGACTTTCACTTGTTCAGACACTCCTTTAATGGGTTCAGGCAAATCGGGTTGTTCTTGATGTGGCTCCTCAAGTGGTTGTGGCCTTGAACTTGTTGCTCTCCAGAGAATTCATAAGAATTTGTCTAATCAACATTTAAGTTTCTAATATATAAAGGTACCACAGGTGGTTCCCTTACTTCTTTCAGTTTCACCATTTGAGTCAAGTCACTCCCACTTACTTCATGTTCCTCAAGAAATTTAGCATTTCTAGCCTTAACAATTTTAGGATAATGAGAAGGACAACAAAACTTAAATCCTTTAGAGTTAATCGCATAGCCTATAAAAATATTTTTTTTTCTTTCACTCAACTTTTTTACTTATGGATTATAAACACTCACCTCTGTTGGACATCCCCAAATATGATAAATGACTTAATCTAGGCTTTTATTCCTTTCATAATTCAAAAGAAGTCTTGGGGCCAGCCCTGGGTGGAACCTTATTTAAGATATACACAGTGATTTTTAAAGTTTCACTCCATAAAGATAAAGATAAACTTGATCTATCGATCATGCTTCTTACCTTATCTATTGATGTCTGGTTCTTTTTTCTTCTGTCTCACCATTTTGTTGTGGTATTCTTGGTATGATATATTGAGCAATTATACATTCACTTTCAAGGAACTTAGCAAATGGACCTTTAACTTGTCTCTTATTTGTATACCTACCATAATATCCTATCAGACCTTACAATTTTGATCTGAGCTCCAGCTTGTTTCTCTACTTCTGTTTTAAAATTTTTAAAAGCAACAAGTGTTTCTAATTTGTTAAACAGAAGAAATACATTGTATCTTGAATAGTAGTCAATAAATGAGATCAAATATTTTTCACCATCCAAGTAAGGGGCAGGAAAAGGTCCACAAATATCTATATGTATGATCTCAAGCAATTGAGAACCTATTTTGACATCTTTAGTAGATTTATTGGCTTGCTTTGCCTTTATGTGGTCCACACAAGTTTAAAAGTCAGAGAAATCAAGAGTTTCTAGAAATCCATCATTAACTAATCTTTTTTTTTCAACAGAGATGTGTCTCAATCTTTTGTGTCAAAGACTTGATGAGTTCTCATTGATAATAAATCACTTAGTAACAACTTCTTTATTATGCAGAGTTAAAATATTACGTTAAATTACAGGGTATAGCTCAAACTTAAATAATTTTTTAATCTAAATTTCTAAATCAATAACTTTATTTCCTTTTAAAAGTTTTACTGAGGAATAATGAAAATTGAAATCATAACCAGCAATTGATAGTCTTGAAAGAGAAATTAAATTTCTAGAATACGATGGAACATAAAAAGTGTTTTCTAAATCTAATTGCTAATCATCTTTTAAAATGAGTCTATAAGTCCTTACGTTTTTCACTTGTGATTATGTTCTATTGTCAGAATAAATATTTTGCTCACTTCTCACTAGCTTTCTTAGAGTTAGAAAATCCTTCATGATTTTAGTAATGTGAATTGTAGAACCAGAATCGATCCATAATGTATAATCAAAGATACTAGTGAAATTATTTCATAATATACAAAGGTAAAATTACCTTTCTTCTCAAGCCATTCCTTGTATTTCATGCAATCTTTCTTCCAATGTCCCTTATTTCTACAGAAACAACAAGAATCTTTATCAAAATTATCTTTCTTCTTCATGGGAGTAATTTTGCCTCCATTTGCATTTCTCTTATGATGAATTATCAAATTTGTATTTTCAAGTATCTCATGTTTCAACCTCTTCTCTTCTTGAACACATATGATCAAAAGTTCATTAATTGATCATTTATCTTTATGTGTGTTGTAAGATAACTTGAATAGACCATATTCTGCAGGAAGAGAGTTGAGCATAAAATGCACAACAAATGATGCAGACATGCCAATTTCAAGAGACTTGAGCGAAGCAGCAATATCTCTCATCTCCATAATGTGTTCGTGTACTGTATGACTTCTATCAAATGTCATACTTGAGAGACTCTTCATAAAGGTGCTGGCTAACTCCTTGTCAAAACTTATAAATTGTTCATTAATATCTTCTTGTATGTTTTGACCTTATTATTGTTAGGGATAGAACCCTTTAATGCTTTGGTTTATATTATATCTTATGAGCATTAAGCTCAAATGACAGAATCGTTCCCACTGCTTATAGAAAACTTTAACCTTTGACATACTTGATTCTATGGCTAGGTGGTTCTTCCCCACGAAGTACCAGATCTAGGTCCGAGTGCCCTAAAGTGAGAAGGATTCTCTCCTTTCATTCAGTAAAGTTATCACCAGATAACATTAGAATTTGAGCATTTTGATCAAAGATAGCAATAGGAAAAGCTATGTAAAGCGTAAAACAAGGATACACATACATAAGTCATGAAGTATAAACCATCAAAAATGAATTATGTAAATACCGATTTTAAGTAAATTCTAAATCTTCATGTGGGTAGAGATTGCAACTCAGGCACAAAATTTGCTTAACTTTATTAGATTAGTAAACCAAATAAAACTAAAAAAATAATTCATATCTATGGATATAAGATAATTTTCAACTAAAAATTTTATGACTTATTTCAATTAATTTAACTAAACTGTCACTTCCATGTAGAGTTAAAGTTATTATTTTGATAAAATAATCTCGACTTTATTTATTTGATGTCTAAAAAGTTGACTAAACAAAATATAAATAATTCTCCGTACTTTGTTTAAAGAGATAATGATCAAAAACATATTTAAGCTATTACACTTTCACATCCCAATTATCACTTATTCTGTTTTATTACCTCAACTATCAACTATCAACCATCCGTAAATGCAACAGGGAATATACGAGGAAGTAGGGAGAAAGTTTGTGATGCTTAATTTGGGTCCCTTAGGTTGTATCCCTTCTATTAGGATTCTGAACCTTGAAAAAGGAGTTACAAATGGCAGTTGCATGGAGGAAGCTGCCACAAAATATGGTATGTTCTCTCTCATCGAACTCAAAAATCAAATATTTTTATGGTCGATTATCTATTATGCATCGTTGATTTTCAACTCTGTTCATCCCACTGAGCTGGAGAAGGATTTGTAATATTAATGTTTGATTAGGAAAGTCATTGAGATTAATAAAACATCCGATCTTTATGTGCATCTCTTACCTTCTTCTTGTTCTGCAGCCACTTTGTTTCTGTAGTCGTCTGTCATTGCGACATCGCTAGAATACTTTGAAAACATGAAAACTAATAACATGTATTATTGAGGATATAGTGGAATGGATAAGACTCTTTTTTCTTTTTTTTAATATCATTCTGTCACCCTGTGGATGGATCCTGTCTCTATCTTGTCTCTTTCTTATTCTGGCTGCTGAAAAATACAGAAAAGATATATATACGTCCAAAAATGACCTCTTCCACAAACAATTTTTTTTAAAGCTACAAATGGGACAGTCCCCGACTCAATTATTTTCACTATTAGGAAAAATGGAATTTTATACCAATCAATCCACTCAGCAGACACTTTTATTCCACTCCAATTATTTTTTTCTTAAGCTTGTTCAAGTATTCCAATGGCTTTGAACTCAAGCTCGTTTCACTTCTGCATCTTTGTTTTGGTTGCATTTTTTATTCACCCAATTTTGTGTACTAGCAGCCATGAAAGACCTCAAGCTTCCCTTTTCGTGTTCGGTGATTCGTTGTTTGATCCTGGGAACAATAACTACATCAACACCACTACTGAGTTCCAAGCAAACTGGCAGCCATATGGACAATCATTCTTCAAGTATCCTACCGGCAGGTTCTCCGATGGACGTCTTATCCCTGATTTTATCGGTAAATTTTATTTGACAAGTGTTCTGAACAGAGGCGGAGCTAGAGTTCTAGTTACAGATTTGGCAGAACCCAGTAGTTTAGACAAAAATTTAGTATTTCTGTTTAAAAATTCCACTTATCAGTAAACTTTTCTGAGTGTTTTAACCGAAAATAACTTTCAGCCTATTAAAGGAAAAGACTAATTGATCAACTATGTTATGCAAAAACAAGTTAAGTGACTTTCCACAAATGGAAAAGGGAGATTATTGTATAGTCATCTTAAAAACTTAGATGGCAATGGATCTACAAGAATTATTTTATTATTATGAAGGCATTAGGTGATGAAACTTGGATTTTGTTGTTGTATTTGCAGCTGAATATGCTAATTTGCCGTTGATTCCTTCGTATTTTGAAATTGGCAAGCAACATTTCGTTCACGGGGTAAACTTTGCATCAGGCGGTGCTGGTTGTTTGGTCGAAACTCATCGTGGCTTTGTGAGTGACATTTTCTTTGAATTAGTTTAAAGTAATTCATGTTTGAATTTGATTGTTAAATCAATATAGAGTGGAAGTCTTTGATATAATTGGTTTTATGTAACTAAAATTTCTTCTATGTCAATTATGTGCAAGTTAGTTAGTATTAGCAAGACTTGTTTATGGACCTCTGAAGTTTGATTGCATTTGACAGGTTATAGATCTTAATACACAGTTGAAATATTTCAGAAAAGTCGCAAAATTGTTGAAGAAGAAGGTGGGGAAAACAGAGTCCAAACAGATCCTCTCCAGTGCTGTATATATTTTTAGCAGTGGTGGTAACGATTACTTGGCTCCTTTGTCAACAAATTCCACTACTAATTCGTATCCTGAGAGGGAATATCTACAAATGATTATGGGCAATTTGACATCTGTTCTGAAGGTAATGAACTTATTCATTCAACCTAATTTTTTCGTATTTAATTTTGGAGTTAGTTTTACCACTTTTATCTATTTTAAGTATTTGATATTAATGACACAAATGGCTTTGACCACAGTAAATGGTAAATTAATTTATCTTGGATGATATCAGATATTGTTACTTTCTTTTTTTCTGTGAAAATAAATGACAAATTAAAACTTGTCTGTATAAATTCTTTTGTTTGTCGAATTCAAGTGTTTTGTTATTACATGTTTTATGTTGAGCTTTGGCCAGAGAAGAGCTAGACTAGAGGCGGCAAAATCAGCCCATGAGATTTATAATCTGCCTAATTTGTTCAAGTTTGGGTTGATAATTGACCCGTTTATTTATTAGTTCAACCAATTTCAGCTTAACTCATTTCAATTCATCAAAGTTTAGGCTGATATCTAGCTCTAATTGATTTATGAGAAATCTTGTCAAAATATTTTCAAAAAAGACTTTTTATTTTATTTAATGTATTATATTTAGTCATAGCAATTAAAATTTAATTAGAGTTGGGCGAATTGTGTTATGACTCGCATTTTAGCCCATTTCAGCCCAACTCGTTTCATCCCAAGTAACATTTGGGAATATTATTTATTAACTCAACCCATTTTGACCCTCCCATCCCAAATTCAACCTAACCCGTCTATTTGTCACTTATACTGCTAGGCTAATTCTTTGTGTTTTAATGCAGCAGGGAATTTACAAGGAAGGAGGGAGAAAATTTGCCATGCTTAATATGGTCGCCATAGGTCGTCTCCCTAATATTCGCGCTCTTAATGTTCAAAAAGGAGTTAAGAATGGTAATTTCATTGAGGAGATCACAAACTTGACGAAAATGCATAATTCGGCTCTTCCAGAAATGCTCAAACAACTGGAGAAGAAATTGCCTGGATTCAAGTATACATTATTCAACTTGTTCAAAGTATTTGCAGAAAGCATTGATAATCCAACAAAATATGGTATGTTTTATCTCATCAAACTCAACGTCTAGTCTCTTTGCGTTCGAGCACTGTTGGTTTACGTTGGCATAGCTAATATGGTAATAAGTAGTATGGGTTGTTTCTTTGTCTGTCTTTTCCATCTCATGTCTGCAGTGTGTCAAAAAATTTATTGCCCAGCTCACGGAATAGAACGTTGGACTTAAATCTAAGGAGTAATAAGATTAAATCACGTGTTGGTATAATGCTCATATCATAATGCAATTATACTGACCATGTAAAGAAAATACAAAGTAAAATGTTTAATTATTATCTAAAGAATGTTCCCATAGTCTTAATTTACTTATAATTTTTGCTTTGTTTAGGTTTTAAGACATCAAAGAGGGCTTGTTGTGGAACTGGTCCATTTCGAGGGATTTATAGTTGCGGAGGCAAGAGGCAAGTAAAAGAATACAAGTTATGTAAAAAAGTGAAAGATTACTTGTTTTTCGACTCTTTTCATCCCACTGAGCGTGCCTACCAACAATATGCCAAAGTACTGTGGAATGGAACTCCAGACGTTGTTGCACCTTACAATCTAAAATCATTTTTTGAACTTTCAACATAACCTGATGGAGGCAGTGCTGGAATGAGACTGTTTTGTTAGTTCATATTATAGGAAATAAGAAGAAAACAAAATGTGAATCTTGATGCTATAAAAGATCTAGATCTCTACTTTTTCCTCTGTCCCTTTCGTGTTCGATTTCTGAAGAGTAAATCTTCAGATTTGGTGATATGACTTTATATATAAGTACTTGGTTGAATAAAGTTGAAACATTAGTTAGAATCATACGATGTATATTTCAATTGTATATGCCATTGAATGTTCATTTGATTAGGGAAGTCATATTGAGATTAATAAAACTTTCCCTCTTTGTCTGTATCTCTTTGTACTTTTACAGTCACCTTTATTTTTCTGCAGTCAGCCTTGCCACCATTATTAGACCTTGAAAAGAAGAATTTGCGTAGAGATGGTAATCATTGTCGGTCCTTTTGGCTCTCGGCCTTCGGGTCAAAAAAACAACGTTGATGAAGAAGTGTAGGTGCACTATTCCGTTCCATGGTAGGAATTGTAACTTCCCATAGATTTTCCATTTAGGGATTGTAACTTCCCATAGATTTTCCATTTGTCACTCAATGACAGAACTTTACTTATTTCTTTTTTTGAGAATGGACAAATCGAATGATATTTCTCTTTCAATTTGTGCCTCTCAGAAACAATGCCTATTGCCATGCTGAGTGCCGATCATCAAATACGATATTTGGCCTTTCTCAAAAATTTGATGAAATGGCTCACCCCTCCGAGAGTGCTTATGTCATAGGATAACACATTTGCTGGAAATAGTCATGTCAGGCATCATATGTTGTCCTCACCTAAAACCAAAGTTTCAAAAGAAATGAACAAAAACAAGCTTTTTCTGCCTTCTACTTTTAAAGTAAAAGAAAAAACACGCTTGGTGATTGTTTGATTTTTAAAAACCTGATTACTAGGTTTTTGCACAAGGAATACTGTCTGGTGAAGACATTGGTACTAGGATTAGCAGTGAAAACTTTATTTCTAGAATGATCATAGCTTGAGATCTTTTGATGTCCGTTTCTCATAACTGTGTGTCAGTGGTTAGATTTTAGAAAGCATGCTCTTCTTGTAACTTATAAATGGGATAGCCCTCTCATTGTTCTGAAGTAATGCTCCGTCGAGTTTCCGAGATGTTCAATGGGAGAGATAACGTTCCAGAGAAACAGACTGCTGTTTCGAGGTGATTAGGAATTGACTGATAGCTAGCTATTGGCTTTAGCATTGCTTCTTTAAAGCATCAGTCAAGTTATAAGTTCACAACATTTCTGTTCCCCTGGTGGATACACAGTCAGCTGTGGTCTTCGTAGCGATCTATTCATAAACACCTTATCTATTTCTTAGGGTTGGTTTAAGCATAAGCTGCAAGGTGCCAAGAACACTAGCAATTAGTTAAAGAATGAGAATATGGCATTGAGCTTCATTAAGGACCTACTGCTTAGGATCTTTTAAAGCTTCACTAAACCTCCTCGATGAAGATTCAAATGACAATTTTGTTTGCTAAAGCAGAAATTGTGATTCTTGCATCAGTTAGACCCGACAGATTCACAGAATTTCTGAAATCATGTCCTTTACGGTCAGATATTTGTGAATTATATCATTCACCTATTCCGTGCTTTCACCTGTCATAGATACTGGAAGTGTGCTAAGAACTCGCTCCTATCTACAAAGGGGCTTACATGCAAGCTTTTTCAATCATACATTGTGTTATCTTAGTATGACTTATAACATAGTCAGCTGTTCTCGTTCTCCTCTTTGAGTTGCCTCGGTGATTACAAAGTTTCTCCAACCATGTATCTTGAGGATGCAATACATGGATGCTCAACCAGTTCACATACCAACAACAATAGTAGCTACTTCTGCGAGCAAAAAGGGTCAGGGATTGCTACGGTGAAAGCAAAAGAAAACACCAAATGCAAAGCTGCTGCAAGGAAAGAAAAATAAAACACAAGCTAGTTCCAGAGCGGCTGCAGGCCATATGGTAAGGTCAGAGCAGTGACTGATTCACTGAGAGAATCATGTATGTGGTTCTTGGGCTAATTTTGTGATCATAGAGTCTTGCTGAACAATTAGATCAGATCCAGACGTGGATGTTGCAACTCCACAGGCATGGGTATATAGATTTGACCTGCTCCTACTCTACTCTAGAATACCATAGCATGTATGGAATAAGAGGGGATACCACAGTTGAGGAACTCGATTGCAAGTGCTCCAGCCTATAGGTGTAGGAGGATTTTTGGTAAGGAAAAGCTAAGATACCACTTAAGCATATGGGTAGCATGGGGGCACTTAGCTTTGATACCAGTCGTTTTTCATATACAAGAACCTATTCTCCTGTTCAGTTTCCAACCAAATATCATCTTCTTGGCGAAGGGTTTCTCTGTTACCGTTGGCCTTGCAATCAATTTGACATAGTTTCTAGTGTAATGTTTGATTTAACTGTGGTAAGAGATGTTTTTATTCCAATGAATTAATATTCTACTGAAATTTAAACTGAAGTTTGCCATTGGTGTATTTTTACTGATCAAAAACACACCTAAACTTAATTTAAATAGAAAAAGGGAATAGACATTTGAGGTATGAAACTCGTGAAAACATAATAGATTAGGTATGACCATTAACTTTTTTACTAGAATAAGTAGTTTCAGAGTGTGGTTTAAGATGCACTTGGGTGTTCAATTAATTCGAAAGGAAATATCCCAACATTGCTCTTGTTAAATGGTTTTTCAAGCGCTAAATTATTTTAAGGTGACAGTACTCTGAAATTACAATTACACCACATAAAACATGTGTATACACACAGTATTTTGTAAATTTCGAACAATTAGATGATCAACAAACCATTGCATAATTTTATCTAATGAACTAACAGTCTAAATCTCTCACCTTATAGGACACATACACATCCAACAATAGTAACACATGCACCTGAGCCTGCAGTTTATGCATATCTATGCCATCTGCCAGCACAAGGTGTTCTTTAACAAGAATATCACTACACTACAGCACAGAGAAGACCTTTACACTGTTGCACCATCGACTTCTCCATGCTAAATGTATCCTACACAAGTACACCATACATCTTAGAGAGAACTCGACTTATTGTATATATAAGATCTTGAAAAATACAAGTACGCAGTGAATGCGATAGTACTGAGTACAGAAAGAACCCAATAGAAGTAATCCAGATGTGCCCGATTCAAGTTGTCTGAAAACCAACTGGTCCGACCATCTTTACCAGTGATGTTCTCAATAACAGAGATAAGGAAACTGCTCAAGAAGCTCCCTATGCCAAAAATGCTGAGGTAGAGAGACAGGCCTATACTTTTCAACTCGACTGGCACCTGATCGTAGAAGAACTCCTGCAGACCAACCATGGTGAATACATCGGAAATACCAAATAGTAGATACTGAGGTATTAACCAGCAAATGCTCATGGGAACTGTTGCCTTTGGCATGTCAACCAGCCCGTGTTCTATAGCAGTTTGGAGACGTTTCTTCTCGATTATAGCTGCAATCACCATGGAAAGTATAGACAAGAAAATCCCAGTTCCAATTCTTTGGAGCATTGTTATGCCTGATGGTTTCCTCGTTATAGCTCTTGCAACGGGAACCAAAATACGGTCATATATAGGAATAAAAACGACAACAGAGAGGCTAATGAAAGATTGTAATGAGGCAGCAGGGACTTCAAAATTTGAACCGAGAGATCTGTCCAAAGTTGCACCTTGCTTGGTGAATAAAGTGGATGACTGTGAAAATACAATAGCATATACCAAACATGTTGTCCATATCGGAATCAACCTAAGAATAGCCTTAGCCTCTTCAACCTCGCTGATACTACAAACTTCCCCATTTTCCTTGGAACCATCGGGTGCAAGCAACGCTTTGTTGAGGAACCTGTGTTTAATAAAGATTTATACCAATAAAATGAGATTCTTTTAATGCACTTGATTAAAGAACAACTTCTTTTATACAGAAATAATTCATTTAAATGGCTAATAGTATCCCATAATAAAATTGGAGTGTCCATACATGCATTGGCTTCTACATTTAATAGCAAGCTTAAGACTATGCAGTCTAAAATTCTTTAAATCCAGTCCCTAGATCCTTTTAACCCTTAAGAAAATCAAACCTCAGTAGAGAAAACATTCCAGAAACTTTTTCCTTTCTAAGCTATTGCAGAACTGTAGTATTTATCCTTTAAATGATCATCAGAAGTAGATGATCGAAAGATCAACAACTATTACTCATCCAATTAGAAAAATCAAGCAAAACTACACTCACTTGAATTGTTCAAAACCTTCATGAGGCAGAATTCCCTGAACTTCTTGTTCCACTGATATAGCTGAAGCGGTTGTTTGCCAATTCCTAGCTGCATTAATAAAAACATTACCAATTCTCAGAAATGGGTTCTTTACATCACTGTTTTGGCGAAACCGATAAGTGAAGCTTCCAAGCAAGAACACAACAAGTGCGAGACCCATGACAATACAGGGAATTCCAAATCCCAGACCCCAGCTGAGGTTGTCTTGGATGTAGTTCAATATCCAGAGGGTCAACAAAAGCCCACCACACATTCCAAAATACCACCAATTGAAGAATGAGCTTTTAGCTTTACTTTCCTCTGGGTCTTGAGCATCAAATTGGTCCGCTCCAAAAGCTTGTACACAAGGCTTGTGCCCTCCCTGTCCAATAGCTACTAGATACAAGGAAAAAAAGAAGAAAATAATTTGGAACTTGGGAGGAGAACATGTTGCAGTATCTTGGCAGTCAGAATAATTGAAAGGAAGGAAAGTTGAAAGTGTCAAGAAGCCGAGTCCCTGCAGTTCAACAAACGAAAAAATGTTTTACTTGCTAATGCAGAAAGAAGACAGTACTTTCAGTCAATAATGAGAGGCATACTTGTTCATATATCATGCCATCATTAAGGCTCTCCTTAGAAAATTTCACCTATGGAATTTTCTAATTTCTAAACAAATCAAGCAATAGAACAGAAACTTTGTGTTGAATTATTCTCGCTATGGTTGAAGACTACTCGGTATTAGGAAAGTATAGATGGAGCCATACTTTTAGTGCTCATTTGATTTCAAGTATATGGAGCAATAATACCTGCATAAGCAATACGATTTTGGTTACATTTTTTGTACTTGCATAAAGTTCAACATTACTTATACACTGTTGGTATCCTTTTTATTGATAACATAAATAATACTTGCATCAGTTATGCAGGAATCTATGTATTATTCTTTGCGGGATAGAAGGTAGAAATAAGAATATGAAATTAGTATTACATGGATTGAAACAACTAAGTGACCAAAATAACCCTCATTTAAACAAACATTTTTTAAGAAAATAAATAAAACACATATTTTAAACTATACATTGTACAAGAAATAGTAGCCGTATAATAATCACAGCATTGTTATTCGTGCATTATTAATCCCTACATTATAATCCATGCATTATTAGTCTCTGAACCATAAGAACCCTTTAGGGAAAAAAAAACATAAAAACCCCTTAGAGGAGAACATTGTGGGACGAGGAGCAACAGCAGCCTAAGTGTCTATTCGCTCTGATATATATAT
>JACEIK010001139.1:73571-87087 GCA_018107945.1 Datura stramonium
GACACTCCTAGCGTGAGTCACACTTAATATACTCTTTCCCGACAAGGGATACTGCAATATACTCTTAATACGCTCTCTAGAAACTAACCAAAACATACTTGATTCGTATCTACTAGCAGCAGGTAATTACAACATATTAGCTCATTATCTATTGGCAGTTGTTAATTACGATATATAGGATCATTGTCTTATTTCGAATGCGTAGGTCGTATCACTGTGCGACGAGAATAACTTAACTAAGTGATAAGCCCTAACATACCTAGAATGTAGATTCTCGTTTAACTGAAGAGTTTCAACTTGTAACCGGCCATTCCACTCAACTTCCACCCTTACGTTAAGAGAATAGGGCCATTTCTAATATTAAATTTGGCAAACAATGATATCTTTTGATGATAATAATAACTATAATTCAACTCTATTTAACTCGTCCTAAAACCCACAATTTATCGATAGTTTAGAAGGGATAAATGTTTACCTATTTCCTATGTCCATTTAGAATCCAATTTGAAGCAATTCCGACAACTTTTACTCGGGGGGGTTCCGGTATTCTAGGCGAATTTTCAAGAAATAACTCTGCAGAGATGCTTCCCGTAGGCATAGAACTTTTTACCCGAAGTTAATTTGCGTTTTTACAGCATTTGATAGCGTAACTTGATGAAAACAGGATGAAAGTTGCGTGCCCTCTCTATTCTGGCCAAAGGAACCTTTTACAAATGATTTGAATTAACAAAGGAGGCTTATATATAGGAATAGGGAGGTGGCAAGGGGGCACCTCACGCTGCCCATCGCGCAGGCAAGGCCGGCGCCTCGCGCAGGCAAGGCCGGCGCCTCGCGCAGGCAGGGCTAGCGCCTCGCGGCCTTGCCTCGCCGACCGTGCTAATCCACTCGATGTTGTCCTTGCTCGTCCTACCACCGAGGCTTTTCCCATACGCGTCAAACTCTCATTGCTCACCACAAGCCCACACGCACGCACACTAGCTATTAACGCCTTACGGGGTGTAACATCATCCCCCCTTTATTAACATTCATCCTCGAATCTAGTCCTTGGGCTTAAAGGACTCAACTCTTTTAACTAGTTCCTGATAAATTTCAGCAGAGTCTCCTCTATAATATGAACTATCTGAAAACCTGAAACACAGAAAAGTCCAACACAGGTGCCTCACAGAATGCTATCTGCAACTAAATCATATAGTTCCATTACATATATAAATGACTGATAACAAGAACGATAAGGGCTCTACTCAATACCTAAAAACTATCTTGTTGTTTTTGAATTTGTTTAAATCTGTTTGTTGTCACTATAGAGCCTGGAACAACTGAAGATATTTAGATTTTATTTTATCCTTAGCTTCTCAATTCACCCCTGTTGTATTCTTGTTCCTCTCTAAGTCTCTTATAGATCACATCTTTGATCCTCACGATAGCCCCTTATGGACCGGCGACCTAATATACTATTGGAGCCTCCGCGTAGGATGGCTCTTCTATGGCCTAAGCATTCTCGACTGGGTCAATCTGAGAAAAGTCCTTCTACGTGCGTGCATAGTGTTGATAATCGGATCCCATCCCCAAAGGCAACTCCATCTCATAGGCCACTTGGCCAATCTCCCGGAGTATCCGATATAGCTTAATGAATCTAGGGTTAGACTTGCCCTGCTTGTCAGACCTCATAACGCCCTTTATTGGCGTAATTCTCAGTAATATCTAGTCATTGCTTTAATCTCTAACTTCTCCATGCGCTAGACTAAGAATTCCGATGACCCTGGGGTACTGGTACATATCTCCGAATTGGTTTAACTATTTCCCTTTGACTGATGTAGTTTGCTCGGTTCAGTTATCCCTGACTTAGCTGCTTCAGGACGTCATATAGGGGACCTATATTTCCACCCTTAACACATCCCCAGGCATCTGAGTCGTGCGTTCTGCTTGGTCATTGTCTGGGGACGAGAAGCTGTACTCAAATTAACTTGTGTTCCAATCTGTTCTGAAAGCTTTTCCAAAGCCTAGTTGTAAGTTGTGGTCTTTTTCAAAATTTAATAGACACTGGGACATCATATCTCCATCATAGTTCTTTAAGATTCAATTCAACGTAATCTTTAGCTAAAACACAATTCTGATCGGCAAGAAATTGATTAATCTCATTGGTCTTTCGACACTGACTCGAATAGGATCAAATTTACATCTAGTACGGGTTAACCCTATAGCTATATTCATACTGTCTATTTCTCACTTCCACGAGGGCATGACTATTTCCTGAATTAGCCTACCCAGTTTCTAATGTCCAACCTCTCTTTGCTGGCCATTGGAGTTTTATGCCACAACTTGGTAATATCCTTCTTCTTCCTATGCCAGAAGTAGATCTTTTTTATAACCCAACGCGTTTTCATCAAACCCGGATAGGGGGATTAAAGGACATGGTATGCCTTTCTACAATCTATTGACGAAGCCCTGCTGCATTTAGAACATAGAGTCGACCTCTGGGTCTCAAGACTCTATCCCCTACTATCTCAAAGGACGGTGACTCCTTCTGTTGGGCCTTATATATGGCTACACTAGGCTAGGGTCTCCATACCGTCACTCCTTTACCTCCATAACTAGTGGTAACATTTCAGTATTCTAGGTTACAACCCCACTATCCTCTAAATGTCATCCTGATGCTTATTTCTCGACATTCAGTGGTGATTCCAAGCTCTATCAATCTTCCACCATCTGGAGGTGATTCTGTTCTCCTCCAAAGTTAGATACTCGTGCTTTTCCCTTACTTCTATAGGCTAAAATTTGGGGTTTGTGCCGCCTGTATCTTACTGACAAGGATATTACTGACCAAGTCTACCAATCTGTGTCGTTTTGACTGCACTCAGGCTGATTCCACTCGTATAATCTCTCTGTTCTTCGACATAACAAACTAGGGCCATAGCCATTATTCTTCAGGTATTCACTACTATCGCTAGCATGCTGCGGCGGAATTAGCCTATTTCCAACCTAAGCTTTACTATTGCTGGGGTTTTATCTCTTATGGACTCTCACACGTACTTGAGCACTACTAGCAATCTTATATGCCTCCTGATTTACTACCATGAGGGTCTAGGTAACTTTGTAAACACCAGGGGTCTTAACCGCTTCCTTATCCTTCTCGAAATCAACAGTTCCAGCCCTCCTTTTCTCTTTATCCTGGGCAGCATGGAATTGATACTTACACTTTCTATTGTACTGAAAGAACAATCTGGGAGGTGGAAAATGACCCTATCATTCTATAACAGGGCTAAGGCGCGAAATTCAACAAACTCTAAAAGTTGGAGGTACAAACCTCGCACAATCCTTCGCATATTTCAGGTAATCCAATATTAACTGTTGACCCTGTCTAATTCTAGTTGTCTACTAAGTGAGCCGACTCATATATATATTATACTCCTAACCTCTTATTTTGAGCTAAAGAAGGAACCGGGGACGATGTTGGCATGTCTATTACCTTATGAGATTCCTGGTGCCCCCGGAGGATGTTGGGGAGATTAAAAGACGTCTGATGTTACCCTTAGGTTTACTGTCCCCCAACTGTGGCACCTTACTGGTACCCTTTCCTACTGTTGTAGCTAACTTGCGACTGACTGAGGTCTATCCCATATCAAGTATTATTCTGTACAAACATAAAAAGGAAAGCTAAGGGACTCATTCCTATACAACTCAGCTCTATAGCACAACCTGAGAAGGAGGGATAACCATACTATCATGCCTCGTAGCCTCCTACTTATAAAATGTGGTGCACAACACATTTATAAGCAAGACTCTACTAGACGCGGCTTGTAGACTCCCTCAGATATAACCTTCTCTGATACCAAGTTTGTCACGCTCCCACCTTGGGAGGCATGACTGACACATAATTACACACTAGAATCTGGTTGACCTGGCTGGGCATATGCACCTCTGGTGCTTACTGGAAATTCAAAATCAAGAAAACAAACTGCTATATCTCGGCTGTAAACACAGCCATGGGCTGACAAGGCCACGGAGCACCTGTAAAAGAAAACAGCTAAACCAGCCAACATAACAACAATAGGGATCCTATGCGGGCCAACAAGACCACCATGTGTCTAGTTATAACAGAAATGGAAACAAGCATCTATATTCGGCCTCACATGTCCAATGCATAAAATAAGACATACATGGGCCCCACATGGCCAACAACAACCAACTAACTAAACACCATCATCTGCAAGCATCTAGGAGTGAAAATATTGGTCGGGACAGGGCTGGGCCTACCCAAATTCTATACAAATAAAAGACAGATAAGCCTCTACAACCTGGCAGCTCCGAATGAAAGGAGCTGACGATCTGCTGACGCAGAAAAGCTGCTAACGGCGATCCTGAACTCTGTCTGTCTAAACCTATAAGAAAGTATGCAGCGCCACATAGTTAGGCGTTAGTACAATATGTACCGAATATGTAAGGTAGTAAATAAAGCTGAATATAAGTTGATAAGGAACTGAAAGTGAATAGCAAAAAGGGCAATAGTTAACCTTTAATCTTTCTTATCCATAACCTGCATCTAGTAAGACACTACACGTATATGAGCTGGAACTACACGACTATACATTCATAAGCTATAGCTAGCAGGAAAATATACAAACAAGAACCTAACCTAGCCCCCATAAGCCAGGAAGGTGCAAGCAACATAGTAATAACCTATTTGGGACCCCATAAGCCCTGGCAAGTACAAGCAATACACACTCTCCTTATCAAAACTATTATTGGCCCATAGGCATGTTGTAACTAAGGTATACTCGATCTCTAAAACTATATCTGAGTCTGGTAGGCTCCTGCAACTAGGTTTGAGCCATCTGGGCTCCTGTAGTTGTGTTTGAGCAGTCTGGGATCCTATGGTTGTGTCTAAGCCATCTGGGCTCATGTGGTTGTGTTTGAGCCGTCTGGGCTCCTCTAACTGTATCTTATGGTCTCCTGTAACTGTATCTGAGCCGTCTGGGCTCCTATAGCTCTATCTGAGCCATTTGGGCTCCTGTAATTGTATCTGAGCCATCTAGGCTCCTGTAGCTATATCTGAGCCATCTGGCTCCTGTAGTGTATCTAAGTCGTCTGGGCTCCTGTAACTATATCTGAACTGTCTAGGCTCCTGTAACTGTATTTGAGCCATATGGGCTCATGTAACTAAATATAATCCTTACGGCCTAAACAAACTAGGGTGAGGTCCAGAATGGTTTAAATGATACTCTAAATTTCATGCTAGGACAATGGTAGTTCATAAGAAAACAGTAAGGTCGCAAGCAACCCACTATTTAATTCCCTCACTTAGGACGACTATAAGGCTACTACTAATCAGACATGCTCCTGAGAAGTCCACCCTAACCCTTCACAAGTGGCTTACTATAATTCTTAGCCTTGAGGTAATATTGTACTACTATGGTCCTTGCCCCTTAGACATTATCTTGGTGTTCAGATTTCATATGACTTCTCTAGGTGATCCATAGCATCGTAGGCAGGTATATCTGGACTTATCCACTCGCAGCAACCCGTACGTAGGCATACATAAGAGTAGGTTGGGGCATTGGCCCCGCATCTAACTACTAATACAGTTCCCTCCTTAGAGTATCCACTGATCTATCAGACTTAAAACAACTGTCATGGTGTCCTAAGTGACTTTTACGACAAGTACTAAGTCGACTGAAACTAACAGTTACTGATAATAGCCAACTACATGGCAAGCTGACCTTCAAGTCACTAGGCACCCTGATGCCACTGACTCTAGGGTAAGATCATCCTATTCAAATTTTGGCCTTTGAGGCATCAAGGTATGCCAACGGCCTCTGGGCGAGCTTCACTGACAATACAGGCGTCAAACTGAAATCTATATCACCCAGATATGCCCTAAGCTGTCCAACTTACCAAATCAGGCCCCATAGCTAACCATAAACTTCCAAGGACTTGGCATGATAGCAAAACATTAGAATTCTACTAATATTGTGAACAGAAGACAGAGGAGTTTCTATGACACTCCTAGAATGAGTCGCACTTAATATACTCTTTCCCGACAAGGGATACTATAATATACTCTCAATAAGATATTTAGAAGCTAACCACAACATACTTGATTCTTATCTACTAGAAGTAGCTAATTACAACATATAAGCTCATTATCTACTATAGCAGCTAATTACGATATACAGGATCATTGTCTTATTTCAAAGGCATAGGTCGTACCACTATACGACAAGAATAACTTGCCGAAGAGATAAGCCTTAACATACCTCAAATGTCGATTCTCGTTTAACTGAAGAGTTTCAACCTATAACCGGCAGTTCCACTCAACTACAACCCTTACGCTGATAGAATAAGGCCATTTCCAATATTAAATTCAGCAAACAATGATATCTTTCTATGATAATAATAACTATAATTCAACTCTGTTTACCTCAACCAGAAACCCATAATTTCTCAAGAGTTTAGAAGGGAGAAAGGCTTGCCTATTTCCTGTGGCCATTTAGAATCCAATTTGGAGAAATTTTGACAACCTCTACTCAGCGGGGTTCTAGTATACCATGTAAATTTTAAAGAAATAACTCTGCAAATATGCTTTTCATAGGCCTAGAACTTGTTACCTGAAGTTAATTTGCATTTGGACAGCATTTGATAGCTTTTAATTTGATGAAAATAGGATGAAAGTTGTGTGCCCTCTCTATTCTGGCTGAAGGAACCTTTTACAAATGATTTGAATTAACAAAGGAGGCTTATATATAGGCATGGGACAGTGATAGGGGGGCGCCTCACGCTGCCCATCGCGCAGGCAAGGACGGCACCTCGCGCTGCCTAGCGTGCAAGCAAGGTCAGAGCCTCGCACTGCCCATGGCGCAGGCAAGGTCGGCGCCTTGTGCTACCCATCGCGCAGGCAAGGCTGGTGCCTCATGCAGGCCCTCACGGCCTGGCCTCGCTAACCCTGCTAATCCACTCGATGTTGTCCTCACTCGTCCTACCTACGAGGCTTTTCCTGCACGTGTCAAGCTCTCATTGCTCACCACAAGCCCACACACACGCCCACTAGCCGCTAACATCTTACAGGGTGTAACAGTCCACATCCCTGAACCAGAGGCAGAAGGGCACATTCCCTAGTAACACGGTTCAAAATCCAAAGAATGGCAGTCATTACATGGTTGTGACTACTAGAGATGGAAAAGCAACAGTTGACCCACCTATGCCTATTGTAGTTTAGATGGTTGAACCAAAGGTAGTTGATTCGGATGAGGAGGCTGAGGCTGTAGAGCAGATGATTGAAGGCAGTGTAGAGGTGACAAAGTCTCCACTTGCTAAAAGGAGATTTCTCATAATAAAGGGAAGGAGAAGGAGGCCCCACAGATTTTCAGGCCTGTCCCAAGACCACCTCCACCTTTTCTTAGATAATGAAGAAGAAGGAAGATGATGGGAAATTTCACAAGTTCTTATCCATGCTAAAGCAGCTTTTGTGAATATTCCCTTGGCCGAGGCACTAGAGCAGATGCCTGGATATGCTAAATTTTTGAAGGACCTAGTTACAAGAAAGCAATCAGTGAGCTATGAACCAGTTGGGAATTTGAACCACTGTAGTGCAATAGCCTCACGGGTCCTTGCACAAAAGAAGGATGACCCAGGTGCCTTCACCATCCTATGCACTATTGGAGATTTTGAATTTGTCAAGGCACTATGCGATCTGGAAGCTAGCATTAATTTAGTGCCACTAATCGTGTTTAGACAGTTGGGCTTAGGAGCCCCCACACCGACAACAATGCGGCTACTAATGGCAGACCGCATAGTGAAGAAGCCAGTGGGTATCCTTCATGATATTCTAGTGAAGGTAGACAAGTTTATTTTTCTGGCTGACTTTGTGATTCTAGATTGTGATGTATTGTAGGTTTACAGTACTTTCAATGCTTAAAACTGAGGAAATAAGCATGGACTTAGGTGTGTTTATATGGATATGAGGCACTTTTACATTGTTTTCAGGGAAATTAGGTGTTGGAGTTGAAATGTGCAAAAGAAGGAAAAAATTCAAAAAAAAGGCTAATTATGGATCTCAATACGAGTTGTACCTTCCTAATACGAGCCATATTGAGAGTCGTAAAAAAGTCCAGACTAAGTGTTTGAGGCACAAGACGTAGTATGACTTATTGTACGTGTTGTACCACCCTAATGTAGGTAGGACTGATAGGTTTAGGCCAGTTCTTCACCGGCTCAATCTTTTGAGAGTCTACCTAAACACCCTTACTAGATACCGCGTGGCCAAGAAATGCAACCAACTGCAGCTAAAACTCGCACTTACTAAACTAAGAAAACAGTTGATGATCCTTGAGAGTCTGCAACATAATCCTCAAGTAAGCAGAATGCTCCTCCTCACTCCAAGAGTATATGAGGATATCATCTATGAAGACGATGATGAACATATCCAAATACTGCTTGAAAACCCTATTCATCAAATCCATGAAAGTTGTAGGAGCATTCGTTAGTCGAAAAGACATAACAATAAAGTCATAGTGACCATATCGAGTCCTGAAGGTTGTATTCGGAATGTCACTCTCCCTTACATTGAGTGGTGATAGCCAAATACGAGGTCTATCTTAGAGAAGCAATTGGAACCTTGAAGCTAGTCAAACAAGTCATCAATCCTAGGGAAGGATACTTATTCTTGATTGTGACTTTGCTCAACTGATGGTAGTTAATGCACATTCTGAGAGAACCATCCTTCTTCCGTAAAAAGAGAATTAGAGCACCCTAAGGGGACTTACTAGGTCTGATGAAACCCTTATCTAGGAGATATTTTAACTATTCTTTTCAACTCCTTAATCTCAGCTGGAGCCATTTTGTAAGGAGGGATAGATATGGGTTGCGTATCAGGGAGAAGGTTAATACCAAAGTCGATCTCCCGCTTGGAAGAAACTCCAGGTAGATCATCTAGAAAAAACTCTGGATACTCATATACAACCAGGACTAACTGAAGAATTGTGGTTTCAGACTTAGAATCCTTAACCCAAACTAGATAATATACACAACCCTTGGGGATCATCTTCCTGGCCTTAAGGTAGGAGACAAAGCAACCTACAGGAACTGCTGAATTACCCTTCCACTCCAAGACAGGTTCACTCAGGAATCGAAACTCTACTAATCGGGTTCTATAATTAATTGAAGCATAACAAGCATACAACCAATCCATGTCGAAGATAATATCAAAATTTGTCATATCTAACTCTACCAAGTCGGATGATGTGACTTTCTAAAGAACTGTGACAGAGCAATTTTTATATCCCATCGAGCTATAACTGACTCACCGACAGAAGTAGAGACTGAAAAGGGTTCTGAGAAGATTTTAAGATTGACACCGAAACTAATAGCAACATAGGGAGTCATGAAAGATTATGTGGCCCCTGGGTCGAGCAATGTATAAACATCAAGATGGAAGACTCGTGACATACCTGTGAACACATCGTTGAGCTCTCCTACTCTTGAGGCGGTGATAGTACATAGAACTTGTTCTAGCGCTGCCCACCACCGGCACAGAAGATGCACCCTGCTGAGATGGGCGAGCTGTTGGAGCTACTGAAGTAGTGCCTGGGTCATGACCTTGATGTCGAAAAGTGCACACAAGCGCACGTGGTCAACAAGTAATATAGGATTTTAAAGTCCAGATATCGTACCCAAGGGACTTGTCAATTTAATCGTTATAAGGTTGTCACTTTGTTTTCACTAATCTATCAAATAGTCAAAATGAAGATTGGTTTAGAAAATTAAACTACTAAAACTTCTAATATAAAATTAACTAAAATAAATGCAAGCTTGATTGTATTTTGATAATGATGAAAGACTAGGCAATGGCACTTGGTTGGTTTCAAGTTAAGTTTTCTAGACGTAACTAAACTCGCATGACTCTTCCTATGGTTGCTAGTTGCAAGTTACTATCCCATTTCTTGACATTATCCCAGCATCGAAGAACTATTTCATGAACCCTAACGCCTATATACCTATGGTCGTAGGATAACAATGAAACGACGATTATGCCTACTTGTATTTCAACTAATCGGGGTTGAAGCGTATATCCTTATCCTCAACAACAATTTCTATCCTATCACCAATGGGTTCAAGGGTCTTTGAATTACCATTCTTTATTTATTTTTAACCATTTCGATTCCCTTTCCCAAGTTCAATCGAAAGCCAACACATTACTTATAAGGTGATCAATCTTGTAAATAATAAATTAACACAAATAAATACAAACAACTATAAAAGAAGAATCAAAACCAACTTTAATTAGTCTTTCAAACAATCAATTATTCACCATGACCACAACCCTAGAATATGAGTTTAGCCACTCATAGACAAGTGGAAAAACAAATTTTAGTCATCATCATACGAAAATATGAAGTAAAGAAGAGAAAACCTAGTTGTAGAAATTTGTCTACCTTCCAAACGGCTTACAAGTTTTATAAACAAACTACAGAATGTAAAAATGAGTAAAGAATGCTCCAAGAAGTCCAAAACTGCTTAACAAATGATTTAAGGCTACTATTTATAGATGAGCCTTCAAATGACATTTCTTCCCTTCAAGACTTGGCTTTAAAATCAGCATTTTCCATTGTGGAATGACCCTGGTGTGCCGCCCCACCTATCTCACCATAGAATTAGTCAAATTTCCAACAATTTTAGCTCCATATAGGCTATGGCGTGCCACCCACTCTATCTTGCCGAGGTGTTTATCAAATTTCTCTATGTTTGGACACCTCTAGCACGAGGCGACACTCATCTCGCCAAATTTGTGAAGTGCAATTTCTCTGAAGTTTCGGAGTTTGGTACAGCGCACCGGCCATAGCACAAGACTAAAGTTCTTGTTCTCTGAAGTTTGGGACTTGGTGTAGGGCGCCAGCCATAGCACCAACCCATCAGCTCCTCAAATCTTCATTTCTTGCATCATTTTGAGCCCATTTTGCTTAGTTTCCTACTCAAATAAACTCAAATCATTTGTTAGCGCATAAAACACACACATACATGAATTTAAGCATAAATTAAGAATTATGAACTCAAAACATGATCAAATATGGGTAAAATCATGGCAAATAGGCATAAAAATATGCTCAACATCACCACCCCACACTTAAATCATTGTTCGTCCTCGAACGTTCCTTAAAGCATACCTAAACTCATGTTTCACCATCACACTTGACACCTCTATCAACTCATACTCAACCAACTAGCCTGGATGACTCATAGAGTGGTTTATCATCATACAACAATTCTCACAAAGTACATAGAAATATTTCATAATCAAGAAAACACAACCTCTATAGATGACTCATCTTTTCAACACAAAGGGCCAACATGATTAAGTGCGACACATGCAACAAGTAGTACACCGAAGTAGACCTCTTCTGCCCCTCACTTTTAGTGATGTTCCTCTCTCAAATTCATCAATGTAAAAATATGAAACACAATAAGTAAGGTATACTCATACTCACAAATGATGTAATGCACATATGTAATCATACCATAGGTTTTCCCTTCATGTACGTTAAGACTACCTAATTACTTCAAGAGATTAAGATCACAAGGACTTTTTATTGATTGTAATGTCGGCTAAGGGATGGGTAGGATTAATATTTCATTTTATAGTGACTACCACCCTAAGCACTTTTAAGGCATCCTTCACTTTTCTTGTCCACCACCTTTTTCTTATTTGTTCACCTTTCACCTAACTCACCCTTTTTATTTTATTTTCATGCCCTGTTTTTTTCACTACTTGACTGCTAGTTCTCTAATCATAGAATAACTAAAAAAATTCAATTAAATCTCTCTTTTTCAATTCCCTAGCAGCAAGTAAACAACACAATTTTATGAGCGCCCCTTCTTCTCACTTTTCTTTTCTTACCACAACTCTTTATTTTTCCCTTGCAATATATGTTGGTGGACCTTAACTTTCAAGTCTTAGAGTGCCTAAGACTAATTTGGATCAATAAGTCTGTGGTCTCACAAAAAGAGGGATTAAGCTACTATTGAGACTAAGAAAGAATAAGGCTTTTAGGCTCAACGGGGGTAATTAGGGAGAATGATTAGGAAGGTAAAAAAACTATAGAGAAAAAAATACTTTCTTCAAAGAAATGCCTTGATCATCTCTCAACTCCCTACCAACTAGTTATCCTACATACACTAAAGCAAGTTCTAGATGCTACAATATATATATAGAAAGTAATTCAGCTCAGCTCTCATGGAAACAAAAATCTAATCAATTCTTACAACTACACATTCACACAATTATATGGAATGACAAGTTTATTAATATTAATCCCTAAGGACATGTTGAGTCAAGTTAAAGAGATATGTGTATCTCTCATGGATCCTCACTCATGCAATCAAGATGACCACTCTATTTACTCTAGCATAGCAACTACGCAGAATATCAACAAGCATACAAGTGGATGACCTATGAATCAATTCTAAAAAAACTGTGATGAAACTTCCCCTTAAGATGGTCATCATCCATCTATCATAGGGAAATATCATTACTCTACGACGATACACAAAAATAAAAAATTACCCGATTTAAAGGGATCTCTTTTGAAAAAGAACCGACACCATAAGAAAAACTAAAAGGTGGATGAGACATGCCATTTTCAATGTATTTCAACTAAACTTGCTGGCATGCTCACCCTTAACCTAAAAATTTTGGGATACACAGCATCATCCCACACTTAAAATCATGCTCTATCCTCAGAGCATCTAAAATTAAAGATCAGATAAGAGTGAGAAATTACTCCTTGAGGCCCTCTAGGGCCTAGCTAGCAGCATGTCTCTTAGATTTATGGGGCGCACAACCCCACACTTAAGATTAGACCATTGTTACACCCCGTAAATTCTTGACATTTAGATGGCCTATTCGCATGTTGGTTAAGAGTTTTAGAATGCCATACAAGCTAGAAAAAGGCTCGGGGAAAGACCGGATAAGCGCCACGTCGAACCATCGCAAGAAGAGGTTGGGCAGACCCCCTCCGCTATGGCCAACGTGTCACAGAGGGCTCACCTCCGTGATGGCCAATGTACCACGGAGGTGAGGTTCAGCCTCAAGTATATAAACCCCTCCACTTCGATTTTACCTCATTTTAAGTTATAATTTCCATAAAACAAACCAGAAAACAGAGGGCACGAGAGGTTTAGTGAAATTTCCTTCCGTTTACGCTATTAAACACGATCCAAACTCGAATTAATCTTGGGTAGTGAAGTATTAAGTTGCAGGGAGCATTCCTACGGAGTTAGTTTCGTGAAATTCGGCCGGAGAATCGTCGCCCTACCGAGCTAAGTTAAGTGGAATTGCTCCAAATTAGTGTCAATATACTTCTAGCCCTAAAGTGAGTATTTCTCCCTTTTGGACTTTCGAGAAATAGCGAGTTTTCGGCTGTTTTCTGATAAGTCAAAGTTTGGGCTATATATATATTCAAAGTAGTATTTTCTTCCAGAATATCGATGAATTTAGTTCTAATTGCTATGAATATGAATGCAGTTG
>JACEIK010001139.1:110938-128575 GCA_018107945.1 Datura stramonium
TTTCCCCAGGCCTTTTTCTAGCATGTATGGCATTCTAAAACTCTTAACCAACATGCGAATAGGCCATCTACATGTCAAGAATTTACGGGGTGTAACACTGCCCTTAAATACTTGGCTTTAAAATCAGCATTTTCCATCTTGGAATGACCCTGGCGCGCCACTTTACCTACCACGCCATAGACTTGGTCAAATTTTCTAGCAATTTCAACTCCGGATAGGATCTGGCGCGCCACCCCCTCTATCTCGCCAAGGTGTTCATCAAATTTCTCTAAGTATGGATACCTTTAGTGTAGCGCACCAGCCATAGCACCAGACTGAAGTTCTTGTTCTCTGAAGTTTGGGACTTCGTGCGGCGTGCTAGCCATATAACCAAACCCGTCAGCTCCTCAAATCTTCATTTTTTGCATCATTTTGAGCCTATTTTGCTTAGTTTCTCGCTCAAATCAACTCAGATCATTTGTTAGACCATAAAACACACACATACATGAATTTAAGCATAAATTAAGGATTGTGAACTCAAAATATGATCAAATATAGGTAAAATCATGGCAAATGGGCATAAAATTATGCCCAACATCATGCCTCTACCGTCACCCTGTCTGGCTAAAGGGAAATGCCTAAGTCTGTGTATGGTCTTCCCATACCCGAAGCAAACATTTGAGCCAACCAAGCACTCTCCTAGGTGATTCTTACCACACTTCCTGCAACCTGGGAAGGTGCGCTCCCCTGACATGCTCCTCTGACCCCTAGAGCCTGAGGCTTTACCTCACTGATCACCTCTGGGCCTAGATGGGACACTGGCTGATGATGGAGTTGGGGATGATGACCTTTGGTAGAACTGTGGGTGATGTCCACCACTGGACATCTGCTGAGAATACCCAAAGCTCCTTGTCCTAGCCCTCTTTCCCTTTCTCTTTCTCTCTCCTTCATCTGCTCTTCCTCTATCCGCTGAGCATAAATCATCAACCAAGAGATGTCCATGTCGCTGATAAGCATAACGCTCCTGCACTCCTTGACCAGTGAATCTACAACCCCTAATACAAACTTGCTCATACGAGCTCTCAGCTCGGCCACCATTTTTGGAGCATACTTGGATAGATGGGTGAACTTCAGGGCATACTCCTGAATAGTCATGTCATTCTTCTTCAAATTGATGAACTCTCCTGTCTTTGCTTCTCTCAACTCTCAAGGGAAAGAACTTGTCCAAGAGCACTGGAACTCATTCCAGTCAATAGGAGCTGCGCCTACTCCACGATCTTCCTTCCACTATTGGAACCAAATGTGTGCTACCCTTTCAGTTGATAAGAGGCCAAATTTGCACTATCCTCTCCCAAATATCCCATAATCTGTGTAAGATTTTGTATCTTCTTAATGAATTCATGTGTATATTCGTCCACCTTATAACCATGAAAATTTGGTGGTCGTCCTGTGAAGTCTCGCACTCTAGCCGTCGTTACATTCCCGTTCATGTTCACATGGGCAATAGCCTACTGGTTGACTTGGGTTATCATAGCCTGTGCCAACATCTGAAAAGTATCCCTAAACTCAATATAAGTCACCTGCTCATGCAAAGTATCAACTGGAGCTAGTGGGGTGGCTGATGTCCATCTCCAATACCATTCCCATGGCCATTGCCATTTTCATTCCTTCTTTCTTTGAATTGGCAAGGAGGCACATTCTGTAAACGTGTATAGCATGAATTAGAGGAATAGAGAGAGTTCAACTTCATTCATGACATAGGTCATGAAATAAGAAAGTTTCTTAAAATGTCTTGTAGCCTCTTCTTCATAAGTGTGGCGTGCTTCACACCCATGAAAAAGACTCAACTTAAGGCAACTTTTAGACACCCTAGGACATACCTAAACCTATTGCTATGATATCAAATTTGTCATGACTCGAGTATGGATTCCAGACCGTGACACGAGACCTGAAACCACAAATAGCTCCAAGCTAACCCATGACACATACATAGCATGATTAAATAGCTCCAAGCTAACCCGTGGCACATACATTTCATGATTAAGATCATATAACTAAGAGGAAGTAAAGCATAAAGTGTAACATAAGTGGAAGTCTAGAATCTCATAAAACACAAATAGGACTATAAGCCACATCAGTGAAATATCTACAAAAAACTGAAAAGCCTCTAGTCATAGATGAGCTTATGGGACAACACCCCCAACTAATCTACCAAAATCTGAGAACTAAAAGACATTAAAAAGAACGTGTATCAAAAACGGACGTCCTTGAATCGGGAGGACTAACCCAAGCTAGGGATGGACTGGACTGAAGCGGGAGGGAAACTAATATCGAGGCTAAGACTGATCACCCAAACCTATATCATGAGATGATATAACATAGAAGTATGCGCTCAGTACTTTGAATATACTAAGTATATAGGATAAGTAAAACATGATAGTAAGATGATATTCTGAAAACATGAGTATAGAGCAAGCTAAAACTTGAGTTTCTGATCATAAAATGCATACAATGATGCAAGTTTTGCAAAATTGATTCATAAAGCTGGACATGGCCGATTTCATAAGTAAAACCTCATAAAACACATATTGAGCCAAAATATCGTGAGTCATAAAAGTATAAGTCATGAACATGAACATGCATAGAAAATCAAGGAAACAGTAGGAGACTCTCATAACCGAAACCATCATGAATATACACATTGCTCATAGTCATAATCATGAAATATACTTGGTTTTGCATGGGCTAGTTAGAAAACGTGAAAATCATGGTCATACTTGTCATATGTGAACTAGCCATGAAAACAATATCGCTAAGTCGGCTATGATACATAAGCTTCAGATTCATGAAAATTGTTCATAATTGAGTAAAATCATCATAAGTTAAAAATAATATGTTCATAAGAGATTCTTGTAGAAAAAATACAATTCATAATCACAAAACATGGATTGAATCATAAGAGAATTGAATTCATAGAAGATCATAAGAGATTTTATCAAAATTGGGTCTAACCCTAGAATTTCCATAAAACATGATTGGAGACTTGAATTTATGAGATTGAGATGAAATTGGGCATAAGGGTGAAAGAAATTCCCCATTCATGACCCTACAACCTGGGCTTGAAGAGACCCTACTAGTGTTTGAAACCCAAGAGAATTGGAGAAGGAGAACCGTGATTGCTTGAGTGCTTGAGAGGATTTGATCTTCAATTTGAGGTGTTAGGAGTAGAATTAAGGTTAGGAATGAATGAAACCCTATAATACACCCTCTTAGGAGCTCAAAATAACTTAGTTTAGGAGTCAATTACATTGGACGTACGGAAATTCTCTTAATGACTTGGCTGAGAAATTCACCCCAACAGTCATAATTAGTCCCTTCATGACCCATTAGAGGACTTGAAGGGTTGTTAGTACTATCCATTATCACTGAAGAGAAGTTCCAATTTTCTGAGCTTTTCTTAATGCCTCCACTTAACGATTCGTCATCACACTTAACGAATCTTTTCCCCAGTCATTAAAACACTCTGAAACCAATATTTTCACCAACTTTCCACACTTAATGACTCAGTTGATAGGCTGTCAAGTGTCCTAACGGGTCATTTTATGACTCCTTTTGTGATTTGGTGCAAATTTTCCTATTTTCTCTATTTCATGCCTCGAGTGTGATCTTAGGGACTTTTGGGGTATTACAATTTTAAAACCCATAACCACAACAAATAAATCAAATAAAGGGTTTCTTAAGCATGCAATAAAAATATGAATTACTTTAAAAAAACTTATATTCTTCTTCATCTTCTTTAATCAGAAAGATCATTTTCAGTTTCAATTTTTCAAACTCTAATTATTTGAACCAAGTGAAAGATGAAAAGGTTTACCTAAAAAATTTATAGCAACAATGACAAAAGAGAAGAGATAGAAATAATGAAAAGGTAATTAATAACATAGCACAATAATAAAAAGAACAAAAATGAAGCGGAAGCATATGTGAAAGATGAAGAAGAAGAAGCAAAAATGACAACTTAGTGAAAAAGAGAGAGAACTGATGATTGCCTTTTATTTTTAAAATAAAGGGGTGTAACAACCCAAAATCCCCTGAGACTAGACCCTATATTTGGAGTTTGAAAGTATAGAAAAATAAAACTTTTCCCTCTGTATGACTCATGACTTGGAGGTACAAGTCATACCAGGACCCGTAGCATGAAGTTTAGAGGAGCAGCAAAAATTTATCCAGAAACCACGACTGCCTATTATGGATCATACTACCATGGTATGAACCATACTGATGGATCATGAGATAAGTTTCAAAGAAGTGTCATGATTTCTCATGGTACCGTGGAAAGAAGTCGTGATTTATACAACTAAGGTACGAATCATACTGAAGAGGTGCAGGAAAGGGGTTCAGAGAATTGTCCAGGGAAGTATTAGAAGCCATGAGACTCAATATGAGTCGTGGTACTGTCCTACAAGTCGTAGTATGACTCATGAGACCTGGCAGTTGGTTTTCTAGGTTGTTTTCTTAAGGGCATCTTAGTAATTTTCTATGTTGTTTTCTTAAGGGCATCTTAGTAATTTTCTATGCTTTTAATTCCTAAACTACAATGTATTGGTATATTTTAGAGGGGAATAAAGGGATATTAGTTGACATTCTCCTCTCATTCTCTCCTAAACTCTCAAGAACAACCATAGAAGTTCAAGGTCTTTCTCAAAGCCAAGTTAGGGTTCTTCTTCAAGCTTCAAGAATTCAAGCTCTATCCTAGGGGTTTTCTTCTCCAGGTATGTGGGACTTCAACAAGGGTATTCTTACACCCTTGTGTCCCAAGTTTTGTTACTAAACCTTAGCTTTGAAGTTTTCTAGAAATCATGACTAAAGGTTTTCTTCAAATTGCTGAGTTTCCCTATATCACCTATGTTTTCATGCTTTCATGATTAGAATTATCATATATCTATGATGGCTTCACATGATTTATCTTTTTACATACTTTTCAGATAATTTACTCAGAAGTTAGCATTATCTTAATTTAGCATGATTTGCCAAAGTTTACATGAGTTTCTCAAAAAATTATGCATCCATGCTTTACAGTATTTACAACATTCTCAACATACTCAGTATCAGTAGTTCTCATAAATCTCTATATACAGTGTCATTTGAAATAATAGTATTAGTAGTATTATTAGTTTATCAGGTCCTTTAGACTCTCGAGACATTTCTAGATAAGTAGTTTTGATTTTATCTTAGGACATCAGACTTTGAGCTATTAGTATAGTTATATGTAGTATGCCTTCAGTTGGCAGTAGTACTTAGCACCGAGTGGGACAGGGTTCAGCGCTCCCAGGTTCCTAGAATTACATGTCGTTGTAGGTTATTAGCCCACATGGGCCTCAGTTTAGTGATCATACAGTCATGCCTTTATACTCTGGTAAGGTATATTGGGTCCTATCGATGGGGCATACATATAGAACTCCACGTCTAACTCATGTGGTTATATGTTGGCTAATAGACTTTGCCATAGTATAGTATAGTTACAGTCTTCAATTTAGTCTCAGTTTTTAGACTTCAGTATATTTGCATGACCCTAAAACTAGTTTTACTAGAATTTATAGTATTTCCAGATTTTCATGTTACTTCCAATATTTATGCATTTAGATAGGGTCATTGCATGTTATCTCAGCTATATCTTCATATTTTACTAGAACGCCTATGTTTTTAGTTGCATTCTCAAATGCTTAGTACATCAAAAATACTGACTAAATACTCTCTATGCTATTTTGATGATTTCTTGGCTCATTTGGGAAAGGTGCTGCAGAGGTGTGAAGAGACCAACGTGATGCTTAATTTGGAAAAGTGTTATGTCATGGTCAAGGAAGGTATAATGCTCAGCCACAGGATTTCGGGTAAGGTAATTGAGGTGGACAGAGTAAAGATCGATGTAATAGCTAGCTTACCACCTCTGATTTTTGTGAAGGGTGTTCTAAGCTTTTTGGGTCACGCAGGGTTCTATTGGAGGTTCATCAAAGACTTCTGAAAGATTACACATCCCCTGTGCAAGAAACTTGAGAGAGAGGTGAAGTTTGTATTTGATAGTGCATGCTTGAAGGATTTTGAGTGCCTGAAAGAGAAATTGACTACTGCTCCGATCATAGTTGCACCTGAATAGTCCTTACCATTTGAGGTGATGTGTGATGCTAGCGGAGTGGCCCTAGGTATTGTTTTGGGCCAAAGGCGTGAGAAGATTTTTCATCTGATCTATTATGCTGGAAAGGCGCTTAATGCAGCTCAGAAAAATTACACCGTGACTGAGCAAAAGTTGTTGGCTGTGGTATTTGCATTTGAGAAGTTTCAGGCTTACTTGCTTGGAACTAAAGTGATAGTTTATACAGACCATGCAGTCTGCGATATTTGATGGCAAAGAAAGATACCAAACCACGGTTGATCAGATGGGTACTATTGTTACAGAGTTCGAGTTTAAGGTTATGGATCGGAGGTGGACCAAAAATTAGGTGACGGATCACTTGTCGAGATTGGAGGCAAATGCATCACTAAGGGATGAGCTTGATACAGATGACAGATTCCCTGATGATCAAGTTTTGGCTGCTTCACAGGACCTCATTCCATGGTTTGCAGACTTTGCTAGTTATTTGGTGAGTGATATGGTACTAGAAGATTTATCCTTTCACCAGAGAAAGAAGTTCATGTCTGATGTGCGGAAGTTTTTCTGGGATGAGCCTTACTTATTCCGCATTCGTGCTGCTGAGGTAATCCGGAGATGTGTGCCCACGGCTGAGATGCTAAGCATATTAGAGGCTTGTCACTCATACCCTGTTGGGGGTTATTATAGAGGGATCCTGCATAGCCCACAAAATTCTGCAATGTGGGTACTATTGGCCAACTATTCACCAGGATGCACATGATTTTTCAAAGGCATGTGATGCATGTCAAAAGCAAGGAGGCATATCACAAAGGCATGAGCTCCCACTTACTCCCATCCTTGTCACTAAGTTGTTTGATGTGTGGGGCATTGACTTCAAGGTCCCGTTTGTAAGCTCGAATGGGATGAAGTACATACTGGTAGCAGTGGACTATGTATCAAAATGGGTGGAGGCAGTTGCGCTTCCCAATAATGAAGGCAAGAGTGTTACAGCGTTATTGAAGTGAAACATTTTTTCAGGTTTTGGGAGTCCTAGGGCAATCATCAGTGATGGGGGTTCGCACTTTTGCAACCGGTTGTTTCGAACTTTGTTGGAAAAGTATGGGGTGAAGCATAGGGTGGGAACACCTTACCACCCACAATCTAGTGGGCAAGTTAAGGTATCCAACCGGGAGATAACGACCATCCTAGCGAAGATTGTGAATGCTAATAGGACGGATTGGTCTAGTATAGATGATGCTTTGTGGGCATACTAGACTGCTTTCAAGACCCCTATAGGTATGTCTCCTTATCAGCTTATTTATGGGAAAGCATGTCATCTGCAGGTCGAGCTTGAGCACAAAGCCATGTGAGCGCTCAAGAAGTTGAATCTGAATTAGGGTGATGCGGAGAACTTGAGGCTTGATCAGTTGAATGTATTAGATGAATTCGTTTGAAATTCTATGAAATTTCAGCAATTTACAAAGAGAGGATAAAGATACAGCATGATCGAAAAAATGAGCAGAAAGAGTTCAGCCCTAGGGATCTGGTTTTGCTGTTCAATTCAAGGCTTCGCTTGTTTCCTGGCAAGTTGAAGTCTAAGTGGTTGGGGCCATTCCTAGTGGTCCAAGTATTCCCATATGGTGCAATTGAGTTGGAAAATCATGAAGGAAAAAGGTTCAAGGTGAATGGGCAGCGGGTAAAAGCATATCTGGGAAAGAGCGAAGAGATCAAATCGGTTAACCTATGGGCCCTGGGAGAAATCTGAGTAACCTGGGGACTTACGTCGTGCCATAATATTAAATCAATCACTTCATGGGAGGCAACCCATGAGGGTGATCTTGATGAAGTCTGAGTATTTAAGATACCTACGTCGTGTCGTGATATTAAATCAGGCACTACTTCGGAGGCAACTCAAGTTGTAATTGTAAATAAAAGAAATAGTGTTTATGTGTGCTCATATGTGTAGGTTTAACATAGGGAAAATTCAGGAAATTCAGCACAGAACNGCATGCTCCTCCTTGCTCCGAGAGTAAATAAGGATATCATCAGTGTAGGTTTAACATAGGGAAAATTCAGGAAATTCAGCACAGAACTGAACTATGAGTCATAGAATGAACCGTACTAACTTAGTACGGCTCGTAGTTCGAGTCATCATTTCTCACTTAGAGTATCCAAGTTTTATAAGTGATCCAATGGTCGGTCACAACAGACTATTCTTTAATAGGATGGGTCATTGGATCACCCGTTCTGATCACTTCTCGCAGAATTCAGAAACAGACAGTCAGACCTATGGATGCATAGTATGAGTCATTGTGAGAACATACGGCCTATTGTCTTTGCCCGTAGGTTCCCAGGTAAGTCCTCTAATCCCTAAACGACGGGAACAAGGGACAGGTCGTTGTTTCAACACACAACTCATTGGATGAGTCATGGTTGGTCCTTAAAATTTTAAATCACAGATCGACCTGACCCAACTTGCCCGCACCCAATTCCTTTAAAATCCCTTGCACAAATTCAAATGTCCGTTACTTTACAATTCAATTGGCCATCACTCCCTCTATTCCAAGTCGAATTTCACACACACACATTCCATACACCATTCCTCAACTCAATTCCATCTGTGATCGAGTCGATGACTTCCCCGGCCCTAAAATCCCGACTTCATCTTCCTCTGCTCAAGTGAGTGATTTTTGGGCAACATTTTATTACTTTAATATACTCATGTTTTCGCGTACAATGCCTTCTTAATTCTTCTGAACATGTCATATCTTAAGTGTGAAATAGTAAGCCCTAAAGCAGAGAGTAGACTTGCATTCTAGGTGCAAAGAATAGGAGGGAGTATGGCCATGGTTCAGTTCTGCTAAACATGAACAAATTAAGCAAAAATTTAAATTGAAATCTAATAAACTGGGTGTGATGAAATTTTGATGGGGGTGAAGTCTGATTGACCCCCAAAAACATGCTTAAAATGCGGGAATAATACCTGGGAGTTTGATGAATTTCAAACTGAAAAAAATGCAGGTGAGGGCAGGCTTCATGAACCAATCAACGACCTATTGTAGCTCACAACGGCTCATTAATTAGGTCGTTGGCACTACCTAGTGACCCAAATGCTATACTCTATCAACGACTCATTCAACGGACCGTTGTTTCAAATAACGAATTGTTGAACATAATTGTTGTGAGAAGTTCTGCAACCTGTAACCCTGTAGTCCCATTGAAAATACCAATCAATGGACCATTATATCTCACAATGTATTGTTGTATGGGCTCGTGGAATTAAGGCTTAATTGGACATTTTTTTAGAAACTCATTCAATGATCGTAGCAACGGGTCGTCTATTAATACAGCAACCCCTACTGAGAGTCGTCTCTTTTGATGTAATACAAGATTCAATGTGTAAATTTTTATTCTTTGAGAATCTAACATCTATTCTACAGGTCCAATGCCTTCTAAAGGAAACAAGAAGCAACAAGAGGCTGTCGCACGGATAGAAATTGCTAAGAAGTGACAGCTCCGAGACGAGCCAGACTCCGTCAGCTCTAGTGGATTGGAGGTGCACTTTGACATTGAATTCTCATCAGAATCTCTAGTTGAGACCACTAGGGCAAAATCCAAGGCCTAGGAAGCAGCAGTGACCACATCTCCACTTCCCTAGTTTGAAAAGGGAGGAGAAGGGGCCGAGTCTGATAGTAAATACCCTCCTGTGGATGATGCAGAGGAAGGCAACTATGATGAGGAGGAGTCTGAGGATGATGATAATGAGGCTGAGGAGTCCGGCGAAAAGGGAAATTCGGCTGAGAGGTCCGGTAATAAGGAGAGCGCTGCTGAGGAGTCCGGCAAACAAGAGAAGGACTCTGACCCTCCCACCATACTAGATGCGAGGTCCAAAAACTTGGACCATACAGGGCTCCTGTGATATTTATTATGCGGGGTTAGCACTCAATGACAAAGGAAACCCCAGTTGTAGTATTCAGGAGGAGCCCCGGATCTAGACCAATGCCCTGAATGAGGTCCCAGAGCTCAAAAGGCTCTTTAAGGCCTATAATATGCACTGGATGGCTGAGACTCTGGGTAAATATCACATGGAGATGGTGTGTGAGTTCTACTCCAATTATTACTGCACCGTGGAGAAAAATGCTCCTTCAAGGAGTGCAATTAAGAAGAATCTCGTGCTGGACTCAGTCCAGGTGAGAGCCATCTCGGTAGATATATCCGAAGATAACTATCACTTAGGTCTTGATGGGTGGTGATTATACAGTGTCGATCCGGACTATGGACTATGACTACCGGATGGAGGAGTTGAAGGGGATCAGGAAATTAAGCACCGAGGACAAGTTGATGCACTTTCAGTGGATGGAAAATATTATTGTGGAGGCAAGGAGGAAGAAGAATGGGTCACAGGTAGAAAGCCAATATACAAGGACTCACTGAACTTTCTGTCTAAGTTGTGGTGGTCCATTTTCTGACATCGGCTCGTGCCTACAGTGAATGATAATGTATTGAGTGCGGATCGGGCAGTTTTGGTGGCTTGTATCATGTCTAGCCTTGCTGAATATTCCCCGAATCATTTCCACAGAGATTCGGGAGTGGGCGATCAAGGAGAACACTACTATCCCATTTCCGAGCCTCATCTTTCAGTTATGCATGGAGTTTGGAGTGCATGTCTTGATGGATATTGATCATATGATTACGAAAGAAATAGCATTGATTAAGGACGATCTGAATCTAGTAGCTCAGGTTTGAATTCCAGTGGTAGGGCCAAGATTGATTGAGAGTGCTCGGGGTGGAGGTGAACAGTTTGATACCTCTTCCCAGGCTGAGTAAACCATGGAATTCCAGCTACTCAAGCCGGTGATTCCACCACCACCATACCCATCACTCCTGGGGGAACTTCACAGTCACTTCTCTCTAGATATATGTTAATCCTTGAGGCCTACATGAGGAGAATCGCTAAGAGGCTGACGATTGCCGAGCGAAAGATTTACATGCTGCTCGAGCAAGTCAAGCCAAGGGTTAAGAAGGAGATAGAGGATATAGCACGGGGGTTGCACATGCAATTGGATGAAGTTGAGGTATGCCTTAATCAGTTTTGGTACGAGACTCAAACCCGGGACTAGGATATGATGGAGAGAGTGCTGGCAGCATTGAGAGCCTCCATAGTAGAGTTGTCATCTCGACAGATTCCAATATTACCACTATAAGCTCTATCAGTGATTGAGAAGGACTTGGATGTGTAGATTCCTCAATTCTTTGACCTCGAGTCGGCCCTACATGAATAAGGCAAGAAGAAGCGGACCGTCGAAGAAGCGGAGGATGAGGAAATAAGAAGGTGAAAGAAGGTAAGGAGGGTATTGAAGGCCGTGAGCAGAGATAGCCGACACACCTCCAATGCCTATGAGAGAGAGATATGGGAGAGGGCGAAAGGTGCCGATAGCTCTGGGTGAGGGAGGCGCCCGAGGAGAGTGGGGGAACACCTATTGCCCCCGTCCTTACAACTTCAGAGAGCGCACTGGCCACAGTTGGTGCCATTACTATTGAGGCTAGAGTTAAGTCTGAGACTCCAGCTGCTGAGGACTCGGGGGTTGCGACTGTAGCTCCCACTGACCAGACCATAGGCATCTAGGATGCCCCAGATATGTTTCTTATCCCCGTTCTTTACTTTTGAGATGAGTTGAGGGTAATGCATGATTTTTTTTAATGGGTGTGGGGTCTGCTTGGACTTTTTGCTGAACATAACCTAAGGGTTTTCCTTGTCGGATGTCTTTTCTCTTGGGTGTTCCTTGTTTAGTAGAATCGGCATGTTTAGTTTTTTTTAATGTTGTTTTGTTGGTTAGCTGGAAGGAAAATAGGAGGCGTAAGAGCAGTCAAATAAAGCATGTTGTGAGTTGATTTTAGTATGTTTAAAATGATACCCCCTCCTAGATGTTTTTGTGTGTATGTACTTGTATTGTGAGTTGTGACCATTGTGGCTCTTTGTATCGCATCATAGGTATCGCCAGAATAATTAATTCTTAAGTTGTGCATGAACCTGGTAGTTGGTAACTAGTCGTACAATCTA
Source organism: Datura stramonium (assembly GCA_018107945.1). Lineage (NCBI taxonomy): Eukaryota > Viridiplantae > Streptophyta > Magnoliopsida > Solanales > Solanaceae > Datura > Datura stramonium. Next base: position 123,106 of record JACEIK010001139.1, read on the forward strand.
ATGCTTGTGTGAGTGAGGCATATACTTAGTTCTATTGTGTGTGTCAATCTAGAACTTGCCTGGTCAGTCATATCGAGGTATAGGATGGAGGATTAGGAAAGGATCATAGGTCATTTTTTATATTAGCTCACTTTAGCCTAAAGGACCTACAAATGAAAATAAATACCCCTTGATCCCTATTTTGAGCCTTAAATGACCTTTTTGTTATTTAGCCAATTCACCTTCTTACTTTCATTATGATGAACCTGTTTTGGTTCTGGTCCCTCCTTGGACACTGTGGACCTCAACTAGGTAAATCGCCAAAGTTGAGAGTGGCTATTATAGGGGTGAATAAGAAAAGTTGGTGGTGAGATAGTTGAATCATAAAATGGAAAGACGGGTGCGGTGTGCATAATGAATTATCAGGGAAAAAAAGGAGGAAAAGATGATAAGAAATGAATGAAAAGAGGAAAATTGCACCCGTAGTTGTGAAAAAAGAAGGAAAAAGGGAGAAAAGTGTAAAAAAGGTTAAAATGGAGCCAAAAGTTAGTGTAGTGTCAAGGAGGGTTGAGTCACTATGTCATTATCTACCATACCCATCCACGATCCTACATTACAAGCCTAAGAAAGTCCTATAGTGATCCTAGTTCAACCGTTCAAAAACCGAGGTATTAAAAGTAAAGGCAAGCTTATGGTATTGTCTGTGCACATTTAGAATTTCTTTGTGAGAGTGAGTGAGTTCTTACCTAGTCCCAAAAGCATTTTCATGATATTGTATATGTGTATGGGACTTCTTTTTGGTGAGAGAACGTGATTGCATCGGGATTACTAGTTTACCTAGGTGAAATGTCATTTGTGTATGCTTGGTTGTGTAGTGATAACATGATGCCATTCATCGATCCCATTGTGTCATGATGAGGAATATTGAGTCTTTGCACGGGTATGTTTTGAGCACTGTAGGAAGGGGGTTGATTGCGTGAACAACATGTAGCTACATAAGTTTCGGACTACTACGCATCTCCTAGGTTTCTTATAGTTAAGCGTCGTCATGGGTTGAATTTATTTTGTTTACCTGAGGACATGCAAACATGCTAAGTTAAGGGTGTTGATGTGTTGTGGTTTTACGGCACTTTCAACGCTTAAAACCAAGTGAATATGCATTTACTTAGGTACATTTATCCGAATATGACGCGTTTTAGTAGTTTTGCAAGTAAAATAGGCCATGGGAGTTGGAAATGAGAAAAGAGTTAAAAAGGGGTTAAAGACATCAGATGAGCCTCACAACGGGTCGTTAGTTCTTACCACAGGTCATTCCATGCAGCCGTAAAAAGAGATTCAGAAAAATGATAAAAGTCAAGGACAAACAACGGTTGGAACCCACGGCCTATAGGAGTATACAACGGACCGTACTGTCGGGTCGTGGGTTAGATTTAGAAAATGTGCTAAAAGAAGCCTTATTCAACGAACGTACAGTATGGGCCATGCCATCAAAGGATGAGTCATCCTAAATCCCCATACTCAGAGGATAAAAAATCATGTCCAGAGGCTAGGAATCAACGGATGAAATCAATGGCTCATATGTTCTCACAACGAGTCGTTGTCTATGCCAAATCCTGAAAAAAAAACTAAGTCCAAATGAAACAATGAAGCATCCAATGGACCACTCAAGCTTCCAATGGACCGTTGTACCTGCCGACACCAGAATCCAATTTGACTTAGGAAAGGATTTATTTTATGTCTATAAATACTTTGTTTACATTTCTTTTACAGTTTCTGACTTTTTACCATACTTTTGAGGTTGTTGTTCGATGTTAAAGTTCAAGAAACAATTTTCCTACTTTTGATCTTGGGTTTTGAAGAATCAAATAATTGTTGATTGTTGACTTTGGGGTTATTGTGGATTAATTCAAGAAGTGTGATTTCTTCTACAATTACTTTTAAGTTTGTGATTATGATTTCTACTACAATCATTAATTATAATTCTTCAAGCATGAGTAGCTAAATCCCATAACTAGGGTTGTGGGAACCATGATGAATTAACAACCATAGGCAAAATACTTAGTGATTCTTGACTGGGGTTTATGCATGTATTATTCTTTCCTTCATTTTAATTGCTTCTTAACGGTCGCGAATATTATAAGTCGCCTGATTCTTAACACGGGACCAAGGGTTAATGAATGGAAAAGTGATAAACGATGGATATTTGAGACTATCAACCCTCATCTAATAGCTTGACCTTGTCCAAAAATAGCTAATCTAATATATAAGATAAGGGTAAGTCAAGTGAACACCCACATACGGATCAAATTGTGTGGTGATAATCATTAGGGGACCAACCATTTAGGTGAAGTTAACTTACCGACATTGCATGCTAAACACCATAATAGATCACTAATATAATTAAGCATGTGTAGTTATGAAATCAAGGGAAACACAATCCTAGTCACTTCACTCATTGAATATAATAAATTTTAACCAAGAATCTACTCACTGTTACATACTGCCTTTAAATTGTTTCTTGTTACAACCTCCTCCATAGGAAATAAGTAGATTAATAGTAATAGTAAATGCATTAACCGAGGTCGTCGCCATATTCCTCATGTGATTCGACCCCAACTCTTGTTGGGTTCTATATTTGAACATTGACCACTTTATACCTCATTTAGAGGTGTAATTTGGGCGACATCAGTACTACTTTAGGAACGGGTGGTGATTAGTGCCAAAACCGCTTTTATGCTCTATCTTCACGTCAGGACTAGGAGAACTCATCTGACATAGTTACTGGTATGTTACTGTCATGACCCGAACGGAGGCCTGGATCGTAACAAGGGATAAGGAGCCTAGAGAGACCCCAAGTCGACCCATGGCATAAGCATACATCTAACTCGATCAAGAATTGAATAACCATCAATACAATCATAGAGGAAGTCTAACATGAATATAACATCCGAATATAAAATCGGAAGCTGAATACATACACATGTCTGAATAGCCTCTAAACATGATGTGTTGATGGGACAAGACCCCAACTAACTCAAAAAGCTGAAACTGAAATACATAAGGAAAAGATAGATAGTCTGGTCCTCGGACGATGAGGACTCACCAATAAGCAGATGCTAATTCTGATAAGTTGTCTAAGAGCGAGGCTGAACCTGAGAGCCAGGTCCTGTATCATGAAATGATACAGCATAGAAAGTATGAGTTAGTACGTGGAATGTACCGAGTATGCAAGTTAAGTAAACCCGCTAAAGCAAGTAAAATCCTTTAAATACAATGCATTAAGTAAACATAAACATCAATAAACTGAGAGTAGGGCTTGCATGCATTCTTTCTGAAATCATGATCTTTTCATAACATGACAATACATAGCTTTATACATCAAACTAACTCGTATGACTCAAAGCTGCAATATGACATTTATAGAAAAAGCTGAACATTGAGTCAAACCTTTCTTTTAATACATGCATGAGTATATGATAAACATGAGTAATGAATATGCATATCTGAATCATATAGAACAATGGAAAACTCGTCACTTAACCGACATACCACCATAGAGCTTACGTGGTCCCGACTATCACACTCAAGTGGGCAGAGCCATCCAAACCTTGTCAGGGCTAAGGACGCTACCATGATATCGATATCAAACTCATGGGCCATTAGGTCTGGGGATAGCTCACAACGGAGGTCCCAATAATATAATAGTATCAACCTACATTGGTGCATAGTTTTGAGGCATAGGGTGATCGACCCTTAGCCCGCTCGGTGCTAGACTCTTCTCCCAAAAATATGCAAATGCTCTACATTGTATATAACAAAGTTCAACATCATCTATTGATGAAGCTCAATGATAAAATACATCTCAAATAAGAAATCATGCATATGAGAAGCTTTAGTTCAAAATATACCGCAAGTTGAAACATACTTGGGAGCCTTTGCTCCAAAACCATATGGTAAGCTATGCATAGGAAGACTTAACTCAAAACATACCACAAGCTAGAACATAAAATTTGGGAGTCTTCGCTCCAAAAAAATGTGGTAAGCTTAGTTCGGGAATATCATCATTTAAACTTAACATATGGGCATTGCCCAAAGCTTTATCATACCTAGAAGTACTCAATTCTTATTGAAAAATGTATTTATAAACATGGGTAGCTTCAAATCATGTTTTTCATCATAAGATCTCATCATTATTACATATACTTCATAAATCTCACTTTTAATGATCATCTCATCAATGGGCTTCAACATTCACAAGGCTAGAAACATCATTTTAATTGAAATCATTAATAAATTAGCCCATGCTTCACAATTCGATAATAAAATCATAATCAATTCATACCTATGTAAAGAAATTGAAGATTTATGCTTTTGGGTAGAAACTCCATAACTTGATCATAGGAAATTCTCATATTTAGATAGAAATTGGGCACGGGTGTGGAAGGAAACACCCACTCATAACCCTACATACCTGGAAGGGATTGATTCTACCACTTCTCTGATTTCCCAAGAAGGATTTGAATGAAAACTTTGAAGACTAGCTCTAAATCACCTCCTTAACCTCTCAAGTTTGCATGTATGGAAGGAAATAACTTGGGAATAGGTTTTCCCCTCCTTAAACCCACTAAAATGAGCCTTAAACAACATAGTTTAGGCTTTAGGAACTTAGGAATTATGAAAAGGCCCTTACTAAATTTGCAGGAAATTACTGTCAGGTGGTCCTAACGGACAACCTGACGACTCGTGGTCCAGGGCAATGATTCGTCACCCTGCTCGTCAAGTACACTACCTTGTCAAATCTCTTGGGCTCGTAACGGGTCACTTCACGATTCGTTAGGGGTGACCACGACTCGTGGTCACCAGTCGTTAAGTACACTGTCCTTCTTCCTTCTCTCCCACCCTACGACTGACCTAACGACTCGTGGGGTAAAACCACGAGTCGTTGCCACACCCATGGGGACCCCTTTTCTTCAAACTTCCCAAACTCCTCACTGGCCTCCCTACGAGTCACCTGACGAATCGTGGGCTGTCCTCACGATTTGTCTCGTGACTCGTCCTGTGTCTGCAACATCAACTTTACATTTTCCCCGTTTTAGCTCCCGGGTTCGATCTTTGGGCTTCCGGAGTATAACAATTATGTCTCTTCTATATTGATGTCTATGATTTACTAAATTTAGGAGCCACCCTTTCCTTTGTGACTCCTCACATTGAGGTTAAGTTTGATATTAGTCCATAAATCCTCTTAGAACCCTTTCTAGTCTCTACCTTTGTTGGTTGGTGGGTTTTATCTAGTCGGGTATACAAACACTATCCGATCACAGTTTTACAGAAAGTCACTATAGTCGATCTAGTAGAGTTAGATATGGTCGATTTCGACATCGTTCTTGGCATGGACTATGTCACGCCCCGCCTTGGGGGGTATGACTGGCACCTGGTGCCCTAGAAGGACCTGGACTACTAACTGGTGGGCCGAGGCACATCTGGTGCCTGG
>JACEIK010001139.1:161060-171906 GCA_018107945.1 Datura stramonium
AAAAAAAGAAATATTATTTTAAATAGAAAATGAAAAATATTAAAATTGCATTTTGTAATAGGTCGGGTCAAGTGGGGCGGATTAATAAAATGGTTAAAATGAATAAATTTTTTGTTTCTTATAAATTTGGATTAAGATAAAAATTCTATATCAGAAAAATTAAATAAAAAAATTATCTAATTGGTTGAGTAACTTTGTGAGTGAAATACTAATAGTTAAATGTCTTTGTGAGTGAAACACCAACAATTGAGTGACTTTTGAATTATAAAGTAAAGAAATATAACTTTTTGAGTGAACTATCCATAATTAAATGACTGACAAATTAACTCCTCCAAAACTCCTCTCTCATGTACCTTTTTTTTTAAATTTTTTGTTTTTGTTTCAAGGGTTGTATCCGAATCAACTTCACACCTAATCAATTTCAGAAATACCTTTCACCTATAACGTATACCAAATAACACTTAGCAAAACTACAAGCGGAAAGAACTAAGAAGACGCCCCACCGCTACCCATTTTCAAAACTCGAAAACTCAAGATCTGAAGGGAGCATAAGGACGAAATGAATCCATTTCCTCCGCCGCCACCACTATCACTGCCACCGTCCTCCGCCTTTCCGCCACCACCACCTTACTTTCACCACCCCACTCCCACCAGTGCTCCGGCATATGATCTTCCTAGTGCTCTATCATCCCTTACATCTCTCCTCAACCTCTCTTCAACTACTCTCCATTATCTCTCGTCTCTTCTCCCTATACACCTTGCTGCGGCTCCAACTCTAATCCCATGCGCTTTCAATCCCAACCATCGTCTTCCCCTTTCTTCCCTCTTCTTTCACTCCGTTCATTGCCCACCCATTTCCTCTTCATCCGCCGATCATATCCAAACCCTAATCCAGAACCTTAGATACCCCCACACCCTTCACTCCTCCAACCCCTTTACCTTACCCTTGCGCGAATCACAATCTGACCTTTGCTTCTCCCTTGAAACCTACCTGGATTTTGAAAATCCCTCCCTCTTCTATTCTAATTGTCCTGGTGTTGTTTCTTTTCCCATTAGGGGAGAAAATGCCACTCCTCCAATGCTCACTTTGCCTGCTGTTTTATCTTCAGAATGTGCTAATTTTGGTCAAAATTTGATGGTGTTTCCAGAAGAAATTATTCAGCTTCTTCCTTCGGAGGTATATGCTATTAGGAATGAAACGGATCGTTGGAATGAGTTTCCTTTTATGTATTCCTATCGTGTTCTTCGTGCAATTTTAGGATTAGGGATGAGTGGTGTGGAGTGTTTATCTACATGGATAGTTGCTAATTCAGCTAGGTATTATAGTATTGTGCTTGATTTAGCAATGAGGGATCATATACTTGTACTGTTTAAGCTTTGTTTGAAGGCTATAGTCAGAGAATCTATTGATTTAGCTAGAACATTTTGCAATGGAGAAGCTGAGGAATCAGTTTTGAGTAACCGGAGTTTTAAGTGCCCCGTCTTAGTTCAAGTCTTGGTGTGGTTGGGAACTCAGCTTTCTGTGTTATATGGCGAAATGAATGGGAAATTGTTTGCTATCAACATGCTAAAGCAATGTATCTGTTATTGTGCCTTTAGTACTTCTATGTTTAATGAATCTACTGATCTGAAAAGGGGGAATGACAACCTTCAAGACGCACAGGAAAGTGGTGAACCACTTAAAAGTAGAATGGAGAACGAGGGAACAAATGTATCGGATGAAACACTCTCTAAAAGCCCGATTTTTGTTTCCCAAGTAGCAGCAGCTGTTTCAGCATTGCATGAACGATCTATGCTTGAAGAAAAACTCAAAGCACTAAGGAATTTGCCATCACTTCCAGCTTACCAACGGTATATTACCTTTGCTCTTCTTAGAATGGTATTCTGAAGATGTCCATATGTCTAGATGTGCATCACAACATTTGTTCGAGGAGTACTTTGGGAATGCTAGACATTAGCCTCTGCTTATTTTCCAAAAAGAAAAGGAAAAACACGAAAGTTCAGTAACTCTTACTTAAGTGTTTTATTGGTTTTTATTTTCATATTACCGACCACTTTCCTCGACATTTAAGCTTTCTTGGGGACAGGTGCATGCTTTCTGTTGAGAAGAATAGTCCATGCATAGATGTCAAAAATTGGGGGTTAACTTGGTTCAAATTGAAGTTATGGTTCATGAATGATATTGCTAATAAGCCCAGAGTTTTGACTGGATTTATGACGACCATCCATCTAGATGCATATGGCAATAAGATAAAGTTGAAGGGACGAAAAGCCTATCTTGAACTATGTAGAAAGTTGTATTTGTTTGAGATATGATTTATATGCAGATGAATAAAAAGATCTTGCCAGGCCTCTGGTCTCCGATAAAATACTTAGAGCCTGTTTGGATTGGCTTATTTTAAGTGTTTTTAAGCTAAAATAGCTTTAAAACACTTTTGTAGTGTTTGGGTAAGTTTAAAAAGTGCTTTTAAGCACTTGTTTTTAAGGCCAAATAACAAAAATAAGCCGAAAGTCATAAGTTAGAAATATTAACTTATGGCTTTTGGCTTATAAGTCATAAACCACATAAGCCAAACCAAACATGCCCTTAGTTTGAATGGCCAAGCATTTGGGAAGCCAAAAGTGCGTATTATTTTTAAAAAACTGTTTGGCTAGGCATTTAGGAGAAAATAAATGTTTCCCATAGTAGCAAAAACTGTTTTTCAGAAGTATATTTTTGAAACACTTTTGAGAAAATACACTTAGAAGCAGTTTCTAAAATCTTGGCCAAACACTAATTGCTGCTCAAAAGTGCTTTTCAAATTGATTAGTCAAATGCAAACTACTTCTCACCAAAAGTATTTTATTAAAAGTACTTTTGAAAAGATACTTTTCAAAATTAAGCTGATTTTAGAAGTTTGGCCAAACAAGCTATTAAAATAGTGATGTGCAAAGATAAAGCGTCTACAATTTGTGCAAAGGTGTCAAGAACAGGAGTCTTTTATTGCTGTTTTTTCTTCAAGCATGAAAAAGAATGTACTTAATGTATTTTTCCTGTAGTATATTGCTAAGCAGTTCTCTTTGCAGATCGATGGAGCATGCTTACATTTCGAATAAAGCAGACGAGGAACGGCAAAAACGCCCTAATTACAAAGCTCTTCTTGAACATGATGGACTTGTGTGGCAGCGTTCGCGACATAATCAGGTGTGTAGTGTTTTGCTTGTCAAAATGCTACTTTGAGTCGTTGCTGCTCTTGAAGCAATAACTATATATAAAACCTTATGTTGATAACTAGAGTAGAATCAACATTTGGAAGAAGTACTTTCTGGAAGTACTATCTGCTTTTGTGAGGTAAAACATAAAAAGAGCATTTTTTTGCTTATATTCCTGTTTTTTTCGGCCCTTCAGATCTTCTTGAGAAAATTCCACCTAACAGAATACAACAAATGAAAATAAGCTCTCTGTTTTGTCCTTTCTCTGTTGTCTCTTCTAGCACTGAATGGAGACATGCTGCCAAAAGGACTGTTGTTTTTGAAAGTTTAATGTGCCACAACAACAACAACATATCCATTATATTCCACAAAGTCGAATCTGGTGAAGGTAGAGTGTACGTAGACCATGCTCCTACCTCAGAGGTAGAGAGTGTTTTCAATAGATCCTTGGCTCCAGAAAAATAGTCCAAAGCAGTTCCGAAAAAGAAATAACAAAAATATAAGTAACAATAGATAATAACAAAAACAACAGCTAGTAACAAAGCAAAAACTACACCACAATAATACCATAATCGAGGTACAAGGAACAATAGAAAGTAACAGAAATCGAAGGAACAACAAATAGTAACATAAACCGAAGGAACAACAGATAGTAATAGAAACCGAAGGAACAACAGATAGTAACAGAAATCGTAGGACAAGAAACTATAGGAGCAAAATTTTGATGTGCTAATTGAAAAAAATACAAAACTGGAATGCGTTTCAAGCTGTTTATGTCTGGCAGGAAGTTTCAAATTCATTGCGCTTGTTGGTTAATCTGTTTGTGGAAGTTACTGTGTGAGAGAAGTACACTTCTGCTGGCATTGAAGGTTGCAACGGACCAATTTATGCTTGCTGAACAAATGGAAATTTGATGTGAAAATTGAAAATCACTTGTTACATACAAGGGGTAGTTTGGTTGTAGAGATTAGTAAAAGTAGTCATGATAGTATTATTTATCTTGTGTTTGATGACATTTCTGTTTCAGTATAACCTCGTTAATCGAGCTATTATCTATATTGGTTGCAACTTAGGAGAGAACTTATATCGTTAGAAGATGTACAAGTATTGCTAATCTCCACATAACTATAACCGCATCAGAATCTCAACTAGTCCGTGAACCAAATGACCCCCAAGTAGCATTTACAATTTCTCTAAAAAATTTAAGTGAAACAAATTTGGGTTATCACTGAGCAGAGGATGAACATTGAACAATCACTAAATATCATGTTGATGCATCTCTTACAAACTAAAATCTCATATTAAAAGCTAATTTTGATAATTATCTGGATTTAAATAGATATAAGTAATATAAATAAAACTTTCAAACAAAAGAATATTAATATATAAAAAATTTAGAAATTTACTGGATGTTAGAAACTAATAATATTTGTGGCTTCCATCTACCTAATGAATGAGATAGTTTTTACTTAGAGCCCATTTGGGTCAGCTGATAAGCATTAGGTGTTGAAAATCAATTTTAGGTGCTGAAATTATAAATAAGCAAGTATGTGTTTGGATGGAAGTGCTGAATCTGATATTAGTTTGTTTGGTAAAAAGGTCACATTTTCTGTTTTAATGACTGAAATATCCTTAAAGCTATTTGCCAAAAAATATCAATCTACAAGTACTTCTACATAAGGCAGGTGAATTATGGAGAAAAATATAGAGATAATTAAAAGTTATGTTTTATGTGGAGTACTTTAGAATGTGAAAAAACATATTAGGGATACAATCGTAAGGTTTGGTCAAACTAAAAGTGCATATTAAGCTGTAAAATTATAAGTTAGGGGTGACCAAACTTATGGCTTTTGGTCGATTTTGGCTTATAAGCAGCTAGTTTGACCAGCTTATTAGTACAGTCAAACACCCTCTTAGCGTTAAACATTTAGATGATAAAACTTTAAGACCTTTCAGTGACTTAAATTCTTCGGTATGCGAAATTCACTTAAAATTGGTGAATTAAAATATTATTTGGTGATATGTAATTAAACTTTAAAGCTTCGGTTGCTTTAGTTTTATCAATTAGATCCTTACTCTTTTCTTAATCTTTTGCATGGCATTTTCAGGACACAAATAGAACAAAGACGAGAGAGGAATTATTAGCCGAGGAAAGGGATTACAAACGTAGAAGAATGTCATATCGCGGGAAAAAGTTGAAGCGGTCAACAACACAGGTGCATTTTGCTTCTTAAGATTTGAACATATGTTTTTCTCTGTTATTTTTTCTATCAACTCATGTATACTCACTGACCTGAGTCTGAGTTTGTTCCTTCAAAAACCAATTTATCAAGAAGAATTCTATTGATGCCCATCTGGTAATGCAGAAAGCTTTGTGGACTTACATTATTTGCACTCGTTACTAATCTAGATCTTCATGTCTTACTCATTTTGTGTATTCAGCTGACTTCTTTCTGTTCCTTGTCCACCTTTTTCTTTTACATCTTTATTGCTGACCTCTTCTACCTTTAGGTTATGAGGGACATAATTGAGGAATACATGGAGGAAATCAGGCAAGCAGATCCCATCAATTGCCCAACAAAAGGAGCTGAAGAGACTAAATTTCCGCCGTCCACATCCTACAGGCCGGATAATTATTATAGGGATAAAGCTGAGTCTGGAAAGAGGCAGCTGGATTCATCTGCTTTAAGCAAAGGAAGGGAGGGTGGTTATAGGGAAGAGTTTCATACTGATGGAGAAGTCATTTTAACAGATTTCAAATATGATTATTCTGAAAATATGGAAAAAGCATCTCAGTGGCATCATCGACATTTAGTAGCCGAGAGAAGTAATGGGAGGTCCAGACAGGACAGAAAAGATCACTCTAGAAGCCCAAATCAGCGAGGCGGTGGTGCCTATTCGCATGAAAAATTGATCAGCCAAGAGAAGAGAGACTATTCAAATGAGTCTAGGGATAGTTTTTCCAGAAGCTCCAGCAGAAGGTACCACAAATCAATTGAGAAAAGTAGTCCACATAGGGAGAGAGGTGATCGTAATTTTGACCTCAAGCAACAGAAGGAAAGGGATGCTTCTGATGATTTTGGAGACCGATATGATCCGTCAGAATCTTAGAAGAATTGTGAGAAATTGTCCGACTATTGCAGCTAGTCCTCTGTTTTTCAGGTTAATCTGGCGAAGTGTTGATATTGCAACGGCATCACCATCAGAAGTTGTGACTGGTCTTATCAGAAAAGAATTTCCTGTGAGTGGTGCTTTTTGTGGTCTACCAGTCTAATTGGTTAGGTAAGAAGTTATGGGTTTGACTAACCTGGATGCTTAATTTGTTTTGCTTTTACAGGAAAGACTGAATCTTTTTGCTGGTCGATTTTTTCCGTAAAACTTTGCAGTAGGAAGTCATGCAGGTGTCTGCAGTTTATCATCTTCTGTATCCTTCCATGTATCCTTTATATTGATTTTTCTTGGCGTTGTCTTCTTAGATTTATTGTTCTTCGTCCTCTTTTGCCCTATCCAAAGAAATAATTCTCTCTTGGATTTTCAAGTGGACGTAGTCTAGAACACCAGTGATAATGTTCTTCATGTGCACATTGTATAGTAAGTTGTTCTTTTCCATAGTGCTGGGTATAACTTGATTTTAAACATAAAACATTTGTTGCAGAGTTCCTTTTTTATCGTTGGAGCAAATATTGTTGCAGAGATCTAATGCTAAATCTTTTGGGTTGTTGGTTGTGCTTCAATGTACTAGTGTAAACACGAGTTATTAAAGTAAGATTTGCTTGGTTACATGCTTGGTTCACGACTGGATGAAGTATCTGGTTCTAAGGGCCTCAAACCTTAGCTTTAGGCATGTTGAGGGTGACATTCCAGTTTTGAGTTTTGCTTGTATAACAGAATAGTGCATAGTATTATGGGAGAAATGTTTTTTCACTTTGCATATGGGTAGTATCATGTATGTTAGACATATTATCTGGACATACTAGGTAGAAGACTGCTTGATGCAGCTTCCTTTTGAGTTGCAATCTAATTGTTTTTGTACTTCCAACAGCGGACATTGAAAGTGGGGCAGCCACATCTTGCAATTTGATTGTTGTTCTACTTCTAATGATATAACTCAGAAGGTGTGAGAGCCACACCAAAAGATGGATTCCTGTAGAAGTAGTCAATTATAACACAACTGAATCCTTGAGCACTTTAAGCATCTCTAAATCAGTTTGATTCTTTTAGTGTCGTCTTATAGGATTCTTAAGTTGGAAACTAAATTAAAATCTTGATGCCTCGAGGTACCTGAATTGTGTGAGCTAGAAGACTTGTTTTTTGCTGAGGGAATTTCTTCCTGTGGACAAGAAAGCATCTATTTATAAGCACTTCAAGACTGACATGGAGGTTATACAAGATAAACAAATTTTTGTTTTAGAAAGTCAAATTTAGTAAACATGCTAGGTTCACATCTGGATAAGGTGTCAGGTTATTGGGTCCTCCGTTAACTTGGCTTATGTATGTTGAAGATGACATCTGATATTATACAGGAGTGATATATTAGTTTTATGGTGGTAATCTTTTGCTAAATGCATTTTAGCAAGTACCGTGTGCATTAGGTATATTGCAGAAGACATTCCAGGTAGGGGATATACACTTGATGCTGCTTCAGGTGTAAATCTTTCAGGTTGCAGTCTAATTGGTTTTGAGCTTTTAATTGCAGACTTAGAAAGTGAGGCAGTTGCAATAAAAGATGGCCACACTAATACCCAACTGAAGCCCTTGGGAACTTGAAGCATCTCCTAATTAGTTTAAACAGGTTTTGGAGGGAAGATTCTAAGATTAGGCAACTATTGTTATAAACTATCAATGACTTATACACTGATTATTCTAATCATATGAGGAAATTTGTTCTCTTATTTTATTTTATTTTATTTTTTTGGCTTAATAATCTGCTGCATGTGAATGAGGATAGAAAGGCATTTCGAGGCTGACCTCTTAAGAATTATTGAATGACAAAAGAGAATTTGTCCCTCGAGTTTGCACTAATCTAGCATTATCGAGCTTCTGAAATTTTTGACATGCTCTGCTCTGGACAATATTTTAGGTTCATCTATGAGGTTGGACTTACAGAACCATAAATGGCATACGATACCCATCTCCCCTGTTTGTACGTTTGTCCACCAGTTGCATCATTCAATTTTGGCATCTATCTACGATAATGCATGGAGTCATAAATATTTTGTTACCAGATGCCAAAATTTTTTTAAGCAATGTCGAGCATCTTCAGAAAATGCCTAGAGTTTATCTGTTAATGCTTTTGTAAGATGCGTTCGTAGTCTTCATTGAGAAATGGGAACATCGGGTCTATTCTGCAGCGCTTTGTAGTTGTCTCTATCTTATCATTTTAGCTGAATTACTTAGATGTAACGAGCTGAGGGAACCTATGCTCCAATTCGGTAGGCGAATCAATTCCATTTTCATTAAATTTTACTTGAAAAGTGAACACGTGAAACAATAATAAATTATAATAAGCGTTTGAAATATCAAAAGTGCGGGAATAATAGTAATATATTCAAAAATTTGGTGACGTGAATACAAGAGCTGATAGGAGGTCAAATTTGCATTCTCCTTTCTCGAGACACCCATAATCTGGGTGATCTTTGGAATCTCCTTAATAAACTTCCGTGGATCCTCGTTCACCTTGGAACCATGAAACTCGGGAGGGTTCATCTAGGTAAAGTTTCGTACCCTCGTTGTCGCAGCACCCCCGTTGGGGTTGACAGGTGCCATTGCCTATCTGTTGACTTGTGTCGTCATAGCCTGGCCAACATCTGAAAGGAAGCCCTACACTCGGCATAAGTCACCTGCTTATGCATATGATCCACTAGATCTGGTGGGGCTGGCTGGTGCTCATTTCCGTCGCTATTGCCATTGCCATTGCCGTTTCCATTCCTTCTTCTATTGACTCGGCGGGGTGATAATATTTCTGCAAACGCAGATAGCACGAGTTAGAAGAATAGAGAGAGTTGAACTTCATCGCACGACATAGATCATGAAAAAAGGGAAGTTTCCTAAAACGTCTCATAGCCTCTTCCACATAAGTGTGGCACGCTTCACAATCATGAAGAAGACTCTACTTAACGCGGCTCTCAGACACCCTAGGACACACCTAAACCTGTTGCTCTGATACCAACTTTTTCTCGCCCCGAGCATAGACCCCGGACGCGACTCGGGACCTAGAACCACGAATGGCTCCAAGCTAAACCATGACACATGCATGACATAATTTAGAGCATAAACTGAGCGGAAAATCAAAACATATTTATAAAGCATAAACGGAAGTCTAGAATATCATAAAACATACGAGACTACAAGTCAACACCGCTGAAACATCTAAACATAGCTGTCTAAAATGCCTCTAACGTACGATGAGCTGAAGGGACAAACCCCCAACTAGCTCTACCAAGTATGAAATAGGAAAACATAAAAGAACAAAATAGAAGACTAAGCATGATGTCCTCGGGTGATGAGGACTCACCCAAATAGAGGTTGAGATACTGGAGCACAAATGAGTCTAGGGACGGAGCTGCGGTCGATCACTTGAACCTATATCATGAAATAATATAGCATAGAGTATGCGATCAGTAGTTTGAATGTATCGAGTTTGTAGGTTAAATAAACACGATATTAAAACAATAATCTAAAGTTATGAGGTTAAAGTAAGTCAAAACATGAGTTTCAAATCATAAGCTGAGTATAAAGGCTCAAGGTGTTCACAGCTGAATCATGAGGCTAAGCATAATTGAAATCATAAGTAAAATCTTATAAAGCATATATTGAGCCAAAATATCATAAGTCATAATATTATAAGACGTGAATATGAACATGCATAGAAAGTCATGAAATAGTGAGAGATTTTTATAACTGACATACTCCAAGTAAGCATACATAGAGCCCATCCTGTAATCCTAGTTGGGAGGTGTGTCTATACCTTGCCAAGAATATTAACCATGAAGGCGTGATATCACTCATGAGCCCAGTAGCGTAAGGTGGACATCTCAACTGGCGAGGACTCCTTAGGCTAGGGGGAGGGAGACACTCTCAACTGGCGAGAACCCCTCACTATGGTGGCACATAGTTATGGGACTTGGTTGACTAGAACCCTTATTCGCTCGATGTTAAATGCTTCCTCCTTGTGCTTTTTCAATCTTTGAGGAAACGGGGGTGGTGGTATTTCCATCTCTGCTACCTTTTCATTCCCCCTCACATCATCGTTTCCTTCATCCTTTTCTGTTGCTCCAGATTTCTGAGGTGGCCTTTCGGGTTCCTCCTCTCCGAGTTGCTTTCCACTCCGGGTAGTAACTGCATTCACCTGCTTAGTATTAGGGTCTGTATCACTAGGTAATCCTCCCCTCGGTCTAGTATTTTGGGCTCCAGCTAACTGTCCCAACTGATACTCCAATGCCTTTGTAGCTAACTGCTGACTTTTCATGTCAGCTGTCAATTTTACCTGATCAGCCTGCATCTGCGCCTGGTTAGCTATTATGGTTTTGAGCATATCCTCGATGTTGCTGGATTGATGAGGTGCATTATTTACTCTGAACTGTGGCTGAAAATTGTGATGACCCCTTTGATTTCTGTGCACGCCTTGATTTGAACTCTGTCCCTGATGACTATT
>JACEIK010001139.1:175785-210921 GCA_018107945.1 Datura stramonium
TGGTAATTTACCAACTCATTAGACTCTAAAGTTTGAGTTTTTGCTTAGTTCTCGAGTTGATTATTTGGATTTTATGCCCTTTTTGCTTTTGTTGTGTGCAAATGCCTAAGTTTGAAGAAAAGAGCTAAAATGGTGTAAAATGGAGGAAATGAGCAGAAGTGGCAAAACACAGGTGTTAACCGGCGAAATGCCGGTTAAAAAGATGAAGGTCACTGCCTTGTCGGAGGAATGCTACGGCGGTTCATGAGTCACCTGTGGAGGGACGCCAGTTCAGTCGCCGAATGACACTTAGAAAAGTCTGGAATTGGCATTTAAGGTCCGGCGGTTCACTGTTTGGCATCGGCGAAACGTAGGGTGAACTGCCGAAGTTCACTGGAAATGACTGAAGAAGAAGAGCAAGAATTCGGCGGTTCACGGATTTCATCGGCGAACCGCCGTTGCCTTCACCGGTTTCAGAATGATGCTATTAAGGGTAAAATTATCCATTGCTGAAAAAGGAAGGAAAAGTACCCTACTTTTCAGGGTATAAATAGAAAGAGAAGTACACTGTAGAAGAGGAGGAGAGGAGAGAGGAAGAAGATAGAGAGATTGAGAGATAAGCCAAGTACACATCACATCATCTTTCCTTTTTATCTGAAGACCATTTTTTAGCTAAGAAAAGGGATTTTGATTGAAAGTTGTAAAAGATATTCTGCTCTCTTTTCTTCTTTGGTATTATTTAGTTTCAACTGTAGTTGAAGGATAATTGTGCTTTTGATTTATCTGCTCCTGTTATTAAATTCAATGATATCTTTGATGATTGTGTTTTTGAATTTCTTAACTATGAGTAGTTAAAGACATTAACTAGAGGTGTGTGATGATGAATACTTAATTGGATTAGGTATTTCTAGAGTTAACTTCATAATGTTCAATTAAGTGTAAATCTATTGGATTCCTTTCAATCTATTAATGAAGATCCATTGATGATGATATGGGTCTATCTATACTTGCTTGATTGTTGCTTGGGAGAGAATAATTAAGTATTGGAAGAGAATCTAGTAGTGGGTATGGATGAAAGGTTGTAAAATTAAGCTTGTAATAGCTGAAATTACTTCCTCCTTCCTAATTAGCAACTAATGGCTAGGAATAGTGAAGTTGCTGATCCAAATCAATTCGGGTGTGTTAAATTGCAGCTAAAGTTTGAGAAAACTCTAGTTAGGGGTAGTAAATAGGCTGGGAAGCTGAGACTACCTATTTCCCAAGATTATTTTTACATTTATTGAACTTATAAAGATAACTTGGTCCATCCCAATCTAATTAGTATTTCATCTACACTGCACCTCTAGTATTTCACAAATATTGACTACAACTTAGTTGATCCTTTTATTTTGAGTTCACTAAAGAAATTTGTGTAATTCTCTGCAAAGTTTATTCCCCCAATTTCCTTGTTTTTATGTTAAATCTATATGGTGCAAGCTAAAATCAACTTCTCAATCGATGCTTGAATTCATCACTCCCTAGTCCTCGTGGGATTCGACCCTGACACTCATCAGGTTACTTGTTTTGATACAATGACCATGTATATTCTTTGATTTAATAATATATTTTGGACGTTATCACTGGCATACAGGGCCACACGATACACAAGACGCCTGGCGTAAGGAGATTTGCGGCGTGCAGGCTAGCAGGCGTAGTGAGTGATGCGCCATGCCCGATCCTAGCCGACTTGATGATTCTCACTTCTATTTAAATAACTTTTGATTCACAACTCCATTTTAACTCTTTTTTGTTAATATTCAAGAGCTCTTCAAGGGCTACCCATTGGAGTACTTGATCGCGGGCAAAAATAGCATGTCCAAGTGATACTTTATAACTTAAATTAACCTTGTTTATCTAAGTATTTTATACATTTTCATGTAATTTTATATAAATATGAATATATGTGCTAACCAACGTGATTAGTCATGTTTTGTAGGTTTAATGATTTTTAGGTACTAAATCGAAATGGTGAAGGAAAGGAATGGAGTCGGAGCAACGGGCGAAAATTGGCAAGGAGGCCCAAGCAAGGCCGGCGCGCCGAGCGGCGTGCCACGCGTGCGTGTGCCGTGCGGGCGCCGTGCCATGCCACCAATGCGGGCATGCGCATGGCTTAGCGGCAGAGGCACAACAACGACACGCCAAGGGTAGGTGTCACGGCAGCCACCCGCGCGACAAGGGGTTGCCATCGCCCGCCGAAGCGGCGTGACACGCAGCACCCAGCGGCGGAGGTGCGCAAGGAGTCGGGGATTTTGGGCGGTTTCATTAAGCCTCACGCGTTTGGGCCGTGTCACGGAGGCAATGCTCAGCGTGCACTCCGTGACACGTTGCTTGTTATTTCGGGAAAAATTTCTACTATTATAAATATACCTTAGGTTTATTTTGACATATTCGACTTGGTGGAGGCAGAGGCCGTGGGTTACGGGCGGTTGAGAGGACGAAATTCTTAGGGTTTTCTACATCCCTTTCTCCTTTTCTTTCAATTGTTTGTATGGTTTACACACTCATTTAATGATGATCAATCCACAAATAAGTGGTTAAATTCACTTCTTCTTGAGGGTTAAGAACATTTGTATTGAAATGTAATTGTTGATTATACGGTTTTTCCATCTTTTCTTTCATGGTTGTTCTATTAATTCTTGTTCTTACGCATTAATATCGGCCAATGTTAATGTATATCTAAAAAAGTCGGTTTTCACTCGAGAGAGCCACGAAATTGGAAAGTTGTGAATTAATAGGATATGATCTCTCCTTAGTTTGGAAAAATTGAGAATTGATTTACCTTAGGATAGAAATATACACGAAAGTCGTATTTAGTCAAGTGTGGAACCGATTTTGTATGGCTAGAACTTGAATTTCTTCTTATCACAGACATGTAGGTGGAAGGTTCATGATTCTTAAGTTGGGTTAAATACTTAATCCATAGGCATAAGTTGGAATTTAACTGCTTGGGAAGATAAACCATGTATATTGATAATTAATTTCTTTACATATTCTAGCCTCGGCATGCTCACATTCATAGTTAGAGGACTCACTTGTATATTTATTTTAGGCGTAGTATAAAATTAGATAACAAAATATAAAAACTTTTCTTCACACTTTTTAATGCGCATTTTTAAGAGTAACGGTAAATTGACACTTGAGGTGATTTTGCCACTGTAGTCCGGTCTAGTAGGACCCGTGCCCAGCTTCTTGAGCCACTTACTACTTGTTCGACCACGTGCTTCGTGTAGTCATCCCGGCAATAGAACAAGTTTTTGGCGCGAATTCTTGGGGCTGGCAATTGGTAAAATTTTTCTTAAGTGTTAGTTAACGAATTCTATATAAGTGTTGACAACGTAGTCTTGATTTTCTTTTTTAAATCTTTTTGATTTTTCGGATACCCTTAACGGCATGACATCGTGGAACACAAATGGTTTAAATGGTGAATACTCATATTTTGACGAACCTTTTCTAAATTTTGGAGGACACCTTTAGGGCGACAACGTAACACGTGCAACATATGTGGTGGTCAAGAAGACCATTGAGTTAGGCAATCCCGAATGCATACTCCCTCCCCAGAGCCTACTATGATCATACATTTTGATGAATATAGGCATGCGAAAAGTGAGGACTTGGGACGCTGGGCGAGATAGAAGACATCTTTGAAAGCCTCATGAGCAATCGAAGCAATGAAGGGGAGGCAATGGCAACATTGATAGTTCGGGGAAGAGGAGAATGAAGAGGCTCTAAAAAGGATAAGCATTAAATTCTGTGAGGAGATGATTGCTGAGAGTGAAGCTTGTGATAACTTGCGGAGTACTTGATTGTAGGCGATATTCAAGAGGAATTACAAGAGAGGAGACAAAGAGGGTGAATTTTGGATGAAGCTTAGACATTTAGAACTCTTGAGTGTCCTCGTGATGAGCTCATACTTAAAGAAAATTCGTTCGGGGAGAAGAGATAGAGTATACCCATTTGACACTACTAGAGAGATAGATGTTGATGAGGGAAGAGGTATGCACGTAAAGGTCAATTACGAGTGTAGTTTCGGAATCAAGGTGCATTGGACCCCACTCGAGGCATTTTTCCACTTTTGAGGTTGGTTGAAGACATAGAAATGGAGTCTTCAGAGCTATAGAGAAATGTCAAGAGGAGGACGAGTCGTGATACGAGAAATTAGATTTATTCGATGAAAAAAATGACTTCCTTGCGTAAGGACCAATAGCGTCCAAGGCGACATCCTTGATCCGCCACAATTTTTACCACCGCCCAGGGAACATAAGAAAATTAGAGAAGAAATTAGGGGTGAGATTCATATCCTCAAGGTGGAGAAAGCGGTGAAGCTTGATACGTCGTGCGCGGCGTGGGGTAAGCTGACTGCTTGGAGAGCCAAACAAGAGTACCATGGGTACCATTTTTAATTTCTTGCATTAGAGTTGATTTTATTTTATTTTCATCTTTTGTTATTTTTGGTGGAAAGCTAAGCACGAGATGGAGGGAAGTGCGAGTACCGTGAAGGAGGAAGCTAACAAGCGTGGAAGAGAAAAGTGTGGGGTCAACTACCCACTTGTGCAAAATTTTAGTGAAAGCATCTTTGTTAGCTAGGCCTAAAGGCCTCGGGAGTATTTCTCACCCTTTTTAAATATTAATTTGATGCTATGAGGAATAACATGATTTAAGTGTGGGGTGAGGGAAATTTCAAAATTTTGTGCTTAAAAAATTGTGGGTGAATGTAATGCTTGTGTGAAAATTTTTGGAGAAATTTGAAAAAATTTTTGCGAGTCAAGCAATAATTCATCTCCCGTTGGTTTTTGCTTTCGGTTCTTTTTTCGACGGGGGGTCTTTGAACCGAAGAATAAATTTTTGGTTAATACGTATATAATGTTTTAGTCATAGTTAGGAATTGTTTAAAACGATGGATGGATGGCGGCCGTCTTGAGGAAAAATTAGTCAATAGTGTTGTTTTGAACCATAGATAATTGATGCTTGATGATCTTGTTATGTGCTGTACATGATTGTAAGATGCAAGTATGTTTAGTGTTAAAGCATGCAAATGTATAACTTTATTTGAGAAACTTAGGCGCTCTTGGGTGACTCCAAATGATTGAAGCTTAATGTTTGAATTCGTGGCGAGAGTAAGATTCTGTTGAATGTGTCTTGAGTTGAGCATGTGCCATGAGTGTAAGGTTTTGAGTATTACGTGCTATTGTGGAATGTCTAGAACTTTTCTAGTGTGTTTATAAGCGAAATGAAGGATGTGAAGTGTAGGAGAGGATTTAGGCATTTCTTTGAATGAACCTAATTGTTATCCCTCATTTTACCTACCTTGAAAAATGAATCCTAGTTAGCCCCATTGAGCCTTGAGCCTATTCTTTGGTAAATTTTTGCAACATAAGCTTAATCACTTTTATTTCATTTAGCCTTGAATTTGATCAAAACTCAGAAGCGCTTAAGTGAAAAATCTAAAAAGTAACGGAGTGAGAAGAATGAAAAGGAAGAAAAGTGGAAGTTGTAAAAGTTGAGAAAGGTCAAAAAGTGCACTTGTGTCAAAATGGTTGATTAGTAGTAAGGAGTAAGAAAACAAATGAATGAAAAATTATTTATAAAACTCCTTACTAAGTTAAAAGTGCCTAAAAAGAAATGGGGGGAACAAAGGAAAAAGAAAACTACCAAGAGATAAGGTGAAGTAAGGGAAGGAAAGTTAAAACGTGGCATTGATGTATTAAAAGTGCTTAGGGAAGATAGTCACTATTACGGACCATAATAGTACCTACCCATACTTGAGTTACATTACAACCTAAAAAGTCCTACGTGATCTTACATTCGTACATCCTCAAATTAGTGGAGTAAAACACTAAGGGCAAGCTTATGGCTCATTACATGATGCATGTGAATTCTTTGTAGTGAGGTGTAATTCTATTCATGTACCCACACATGTTGTGATGTAAAAGGAGTGTTTTGCGTGTGAAATTGGGTAACTCTCTTTAAGGCAGACACGTGTTTAATAAAAGATATAATTCATGTGGGATCTCTTAATAAGTGATTTCATCAGGTTTGCTAGGAATTGAGAGTCGATTCTTGAGGATAAGAATCTTAACATAGTTGTATTTCATTTCATTGATCAAATTGGGCATGCTTTATTTTTAGCTTGTTATCTTAAATAATCATCAAAACAACTAAACAACAATTTCACTTTTAAAAAATATTTAGAAATTAGTTATGTGTGATTATCCATATTCATGAGATGTAAAAGGGTTGTTCGAGGACGAACAAGGTTTTAAGTGTGGGGTAGGTGATCGCGGGCAAAAATAACATGTCCAAGTGATACTTTATAACTTAAATTAGCCTTGTTTATCTAAGTATTTTATACATTTTCATGTAAATTTATATAAATATGAATATATGTGCTAACCGGCATGATTAGTCCTTGTTTTGTAGGTTTTAATGATTTTAGGTACTTGTCGAGAAGTGGTGAAGAAGGAAAGGAATGGAGTCGGAAGCAACGGCGAAAAGTCGACAGGAGAGGCCATGGCAAGGGCACAGCGCCCGAAGCGCGTGCTGCAGTAACGTGTGCCGTGCCCGAGCGCCGTGCCACGCCAATGCACCGAGCATGCGCGCAACGGCAAGAAGAGCGCGGCAGCCGGCGCGCCAAGGAGCCGTGTCACGGCGAGGCCACCCGCGCGACAAGGGGTTGCCATCGCGCTGCCGGGCGGCGTGACACGCTCCCAACGCGGCGGGGTGCCTAGAATTCGAGTTTCGGGCGGTTTCGGTAAGCCTCCCGTGTTTGGGCCGTGTCACGAGTGTGCTCCGCAGTGCACTCCGTGACACGTTGCTTGTCATTAGGGAAAAATTCCTACTAATATAAATTAGCACACTTAGGTTTATTTTGACATATTCGACTTGGTGGAGCGAGGCATTAGGTTCTGAGCGAGTTGAGAGAGGCCGAAATTCTTAGGGTTTTTCTCTATCCCTTTCTCCTTTCTTTCCAATTCTGTTGTGGTTTACACTCGTTTAACGTGTTTAATCCTAAAATGAGTGGTTAAATTCACTAGCCTGGCTGAGGGTTAAGAACATTTTGTATTGAAAATATAATTGTTGATTATGCGGTTTCCATCTTTTTTCATGGTTGTTCTAGTAATTCTTGTTCTTCTTTGCATTAATATGCAGCCCAGTAATGCTATCTAAAGAAATCGGTTTCACTCGAGAGAGCACGAAGGCTGGAAAGTTGGTGTAGGATATGATCTTTTCTTAGTTTGGGAAAATTGAGAATTGCTTTACATAGGGATAGAAATAACTTGAAAGTTGTATTAGTCAAGGTGGAACCCCGATTTTGTATGGCTAGAACTTGAATTTCTTCTTATCACGAGACATGTAGGCGGAAGGTTCATGATTCTTAAGTTGGGTTAAATAAAGTTTTAATCCATAGGCATAAGTTCCGACCCCAGACAGCCGGAGAGAAGATAAACCATATATTGATAATTAATTTCTTTACATGTTCGTTCCGGCCTCGGCTTCTCCATTCATAGTTAGACTCAACTTGTATATTTATTTTTATTTTGTAGTATAGAATTAGATAACAAAATATAAAAACTTTTCTTCACACTTTTGTACGCATTTTGATAACAGTAAATTGACACTTGAGGTGATTTTTTGCCTGTAGATCCAGTCCTAGTGGGATCGATACTTGGCTTACTTGAGCCACCCACTACTTGTTGACCACGTGCACTTGCGTGTAGTCATCCAAACGGCCACGAGCAGTACTTATTTCCAAGTTTTAGGGTAAGTTCGGGCCTCCAAAACTAATCAAAAGTACGAATTAGTAGGAAACCTTGTGAGAAGAACCCAGCTCAATTTATCTTCTATAGTTGTGATTTTATTGAGGTTTTCCAAGGGATTGGGGTGTGTTTGTCATCTACACATGGTGTTTCTTCATCTAGAGGAAACTAGCTTCAAAGCGGTAAAATATTGGGGCTTTGTGTGGTGATTGATTGTTGGAGAATTTGATTGAGGAAGGTGGAGCTATCGAGTCACCTATAAGGTATGTTAAGGCTAAACCCCCTTCCATAAAGTTTCATATAAATCATTATAGTCGATACGACTTGTTCTTTTGTAGTAGTATTCATGTTTATGTGTGTGTTGTGGTTAAGCGCTGCGTGTTGAATCTATGATTAGAGTAAGTATCCCTTGGCAAGGATCGGCCATGCCTGGCTTTTGCCACTTCGTTAGAATGCAGCAGGAATGTTACTCGGTTGTATTGTTGCCTAGATCGGCTAGTGATGTTTTGGTACCAAGGCCGTAGAGGCTTATGGTTAAGCAGATTGAGGCATGTCTTGCTAAGTGGGTAGCATAAGGCATAGCTTGATAATGTAATTTCCTATTCACGACTCCTAGACTTGACAAAGCTCGCCTATGGGCTGTTGGCGTACTTTAGCGCCCACGAGCTAGAATCTTAGGATCATAATTCACCTTGGGTTAATAGTCGTGAAATTTGCTTGTAAGGCTATTGAGGTTGTACGCTCGAGTCAATATCTTGTTATTAGAAGCCTATGTCATTTTAGGTGAAGGAACCATATAGTTCGGTCGCCTACGACTTTATTATTCGCTTACAAGCTATTATTGTACCGCTATGCCTTCAAAACGATTATGTTTAGCATCCTAATAGATTAACTTCAGAAATGTATTTGTTGCGAGTTTTTGCCAAAGGGGGCTACATAGTTTAGGCATACAATGAGCTACACCTAATATTAGCAATCTTATATACGTATGATATGATTGTCGTTTAGGTCATTAAGGACCTCGCCCTTTTCTTTCTGGGCTAGCTAATTCTATAATTGTCTTCATGGCGTCGGATAGCTGCGGACACGTGGGATATGCACATTAGATGCTATATGAGTTTCCTGAGGGAAAGTAACCGGTTATTAATTTAAGCTTTGAGGGAGCTATACTACGCTCATCGAGTGATGTATGGAAATATAAATCATGCACATCGAGATGCTATACCGGATCGTAGACACGGACAAGAGACCTAGAGACCCCAAGTCGACCCATGGCACTTGCATACAACTAAGCTCGTTAAAATAAGCAAAATGATAATCATAAAAAGCATAGAGAAAACGTAATCATAGAATAACATTAGAAATACTATACATTACACGTAAAATGAATACTACACATGAATTACGAAAGCCTCTACAACATGATAGGTGATGGGACAATATCCCAACTAACTCACTAAGTCTGAAATGATAAATAAAATAAGCTTTGTCGAATGGCAGAACATGAGGACTCGCCAATAAGATGAGAACATAAGGCGAGATGGAGCTAACGATGAGGATGAGCTTTGAGGTCGGACCACCGTATCATAGAAACGATATAACCTAGAAATACATGCGGTCGATGCAGTGAGATATAGGTATACAAAGTAGTAAAGCGACATTCTTAAAATAAAGTAAAACTCATAAATGAGCCTTAGGAGAAGGACATCATGCATATATCATAAGCTTCATGAGAAAACGTAAGGCTCAAGGCTTCAAATCAATCATAAGGCGTTCATAATGCCATAATCGTAAGCAAACATTATCAAAACATAACTTGGGGAACAATATAACATAATATGTCTTTGCATAAAACATGCAGAAAAATGGAAGGATTTCGTCATGGCAGAACACCATCATGGTAGAGCCTTTCATGATGCCCAACTGTCTCGCTCAAGTGGGCGGCGGCCACAGCTTGCCGGGCAAGGCCCGTGCATGGGGCGTGATGTCATTGAGGGATCGTCATCATTCTGATACATCATTAGAAACCCACGGTGGCACGTGGTTCTGGTTTTCTCGTAGTCCTTTGAACGTCGGGCGCTCGGTGTTAGACACGCTCCCAAAAAATGCATATAGTTCATATATAAATCATTAACATCATGCATTAGATTCATTGGCCTGAAAATCATTGATCCACTCAAACATGCTTAGCCAAGAATCAAAGGCCTTTTCATCGGCCAACATCACCAAATCTATAAATCTGAAATTCATTTCATTAATCGTAAATCATTCTTCATCATGTGGGCAATGCCCGTACTTCATCATACTCGCTTCTTTCAAAAATATGCTCATAAACATGGGTAACTTGATTTCATGCTTTCCATCATAAATAAACTCAAAATAATGAATATTCATTATAAATCATAACTTTCATGGAATTTCATCAATGGGCATTTTAGATATAAAAAGGTGAAACATGATTTTTGAGGAAGATAATTTAAATCTGCTCAACGCCATGCTTGAATAAATTAAAACTCAATTAATCATGTCCATAAGAGAAATCATATTTTCATGCTTTGAGTAAAACCCCATGAAATTTAATAGAATTCATAAATTAACTTGAAGTTTGGGCATGGGTGAGGAAGAATTTCACCCTTAAATTAACGGCACAAAAGGGCCAATTACGTTGGGTCCCGGCCAATCGTCAACTCCTTGAACTGTCGGCTTTGCTTCACGAACTCACCATGACCGTGGTGACTTTAATGAGTCGTGGTTTCTATCCGTCATACGCGCTGGAACCTTCCAACCCGCGACGGCGGCCCCGGAAACAAAGTCGTCCCTCTTAAGCACGAATTGTGGGATGCCCGTTACTTGCTTCCTCCCCTTGGCTAAAGGCCAAACCACCCTACATTGAGAGGTGACAACGATTCGTTGTTCCTAAAAGCCGGTTCGTTGCACTGATCACATTTGTCTCCGGCCTTCCCTAACTTCCCCCAAGCCATGACCGCATATGACGACTAGTGGTATCCTACCCACCGAATTGTAGGGTCATCCGTCCTATTATATTTTGTGAGTTTTTACGCATTTTTAATTTTATCTCACAGGTCTATTTGTAGAGCCTCTCAGAATATTATAATATCTCCCCCTTGGAAACATTCATCCTTGAATGTAGGAAACAACGACAACGAAACATGCAATTCATCATAATAGCCATAAATTATTTTAACGAAATTTCACGGAATGACTACCTCCGAATAAAACCATATAGGCTGACTGACCTCATATTTTACATACACATTCATACACATAAAAGAAACTTGCACACATGAACTTAACATGAAAAGCTAAGGCGGTTCGTATGGAAAAGCGATGCCTTAGAGTCGGGAGCCGCACCGGTAGAGAACAAATGTGGGTACCTAGCCATCTTTATGCGCTACGGCCTCACGTAACTCCCTCAACATCTTTGATTCCTCCATAGTACTTTAAATGAAGCTACTTATTTGTTCCTTAGCTTACGAGGAGCACGATCAGATTTCACCGAAATTTCTTCATAGTGAGGCTATCCTTTACACTAATCTTGTCTACCGGAATTATTGATGAGTCACCTAAGCACTTTTTCAAAAAGTGACACATGGAAGGCAGGATGAACTAAAGATAACTAAGATGGCATGTCCAAACCATACGCCACCTTACCAACTCTCCTCGAAACCGGATAAGGTAAGGCATGCTTCGGGAGGCGAGTTTACCTTTCTTTACGAAGCTTTGCATGACTCCCTTCATGGGAGGCCTTTAGAAATACCGAGTTGTCCACATTAAACTCCAAATCCCTTATTTCTCACATCAGCATACTATTTCAGATGACTACGTGGTTTTTAACCGGTCCTTATCATCCCGAACCTTTACCGCCTCGTGAGCCAGGAATACAGTCCTATTATAGCTACCTCGCAACCTCAAACCATCCGATGAAGATCTACACCTTCATCCATAAAGCGCCTCGAAGCGGTGCCATTTGGATACTAGGTAATAAGCTGTTATTATAGGCAAGCTCGATCGGGGAAAATGATCATCAGCTTCCCAGCAAAATCCCATGGCATTTCGACATATCATAGAGTCACACAGTTGTTCGTTACACTTTGGCCAGATACATTTTGCGAGATGGGAAGGCTATACTCAACTTAACTTACGTCCCAAGTCCTTTTTGAAAAAAACGCCGAGGTGAGAGGTAGCGAATTTTCCTCGGCTGAAATAATAGGCAAGGGGGCACTTCATGAAGTAGAACCAACTCCCGGATATACAACTTAACATAATCATCGTGAATCCATGGTCTGTTGGTAGGAAGTGTGCAACCTTTGTTAACCTATCAGCACACCCCAAATAGAGTCATATTAAACCAAGTACGAGGTAGACACAGCCAACGAAATCCACATTAATTTCTTCCCACTTCTAGGTGGAGATGCGTATCACAGTACGCCTCCCTTTGATGCTTGACCTTCACTTCTTGGAAGTTTGGACATTACGCACAAGAATTCCCCAATATCCTTCTTCATACCATCCCACTATTAGATTTCTCCCAAGTCGATACATTTTCGTGGATCTGGATGAATAGAATATCTTGTACCACATGTGCCTCATCCAATATCCGAACTCTCAAATCATCAACATTTGAGACACGTAGAGCGACCACAGTATCGTAGCACACAATCTCCCCCTTAGGAGAAAACCTCCCTTCTTTTGACTCACCTTGCCAGCCTCCTTCAACTTCTTCAAAATGCGATCCTCATCTTGCATGGATTTATCAACCACCAAGGAGGATTCTAACCCATTATGCACTGACAACGCGCGCCACATTGGCGGAAATCGATCAATCTAACTCCCGAGTCTTGCAAGTCGGTGGACATGCAGTACCAACTCCTTCTTTTCGTCCCGTGGGACACACTCTCCATAGAGTCTGCTAAGCGCATCCACAACCACATTAGCCTTGGCCAGAGATTGGTAAAGGACACTCATGTCGTAGTCCTTTAGTAACTCCAACCACCTCTTTCATTGAAGATTTAGATCTTTCTGATGTGAACACATATTGCAAACTCTTGTGATTAGTAAATTCATCCACGTGGACCCTATACTAGTCTTTGCCATATCTTGATACAAACACCAGGGCCAACTCAAGATCGTAGATGCGATAATTCTTCTCATGAACTCAGTTGTCTCGAGGCATACTCTATTACCTTCCCATATTTTGCATCAACACACATCCCGGTTCGACTCTCAGCTTATTCTGATACACTACAAAGCCATCGGTACCTCGGGTAATGTCAACAATGGTGCTGAAGTAAGTTGGGTCTTCAACTGCTTGGAAGCTTTTCTCAGAAGCATCGTACCATTGGAACTTCACCTTTTACGAGTTAACTTAGTCAAAGGTCTTTCAATAGATGAGAAACCTCGACAAACCTCTGGGTAGTAACTGCTAGGCCCCGAAACTCGAGATTTCTGAAGGATTCCTTAGGTCTGGGACAATTCTTCACCGCCTCGATCTTATGGGAATCTACCCTTATGCCTTCTATTGAGACCACATGTCCCAGAATGCCACCGAGTTTAGCCAAAATTAACACTTGCTAAACTTTGCATACGATGGCGATCCTTGAGGGTTTGCAACACTATTCTCAAATAAGTGGCATGCTCCTCCTTGCTCGAGAGTATATCAGGAGGAATGTAATCAATGAACACGATCATGAACATATCCAAACATTGCTTGAACACCACGTTCATCGGGTCCATAAAAACTGCGGGAGCATTGGTTAGTCGAAAGACATAACAACGAATTCATAGTGGACATCTCTTAGGAGTCCTGGAAGTGGTCTTTGGGACGTCTCCCTAAACCTAATTTGGTGATACCAGGACTTGAGATCAATCTTGGAGAAGCATAGCACCCCTTAAAAATTTGGTCAAACAAATCATCGATCCTGGGTAAAGGTACTGTTCTTGTGATAACTTTGTTCAAGCGCGATAGTCAATACAC
Source organism: Datura stramonium (assembly GCA_018107945.1). Taxonomy (NCBI): domain Eukaryota; kingdom Viridiplantae; phylum Streptophyta; class Magnoliopsida; order Solanales; family Solanaceae; genus Datura; species Datura stramonium. The sequence continues at coordinate 189,553 of JACEIK010001139.1, forward strand.
ATTCGAAGGGACCCATCCATCTTCGAACGAAAAGAGAACCAGCTTGCACCCATGGAGCTTGCTCGGTCTAATGAAACCCTTAACCAATAAATCCTTCAAGCGATCCTTTAATTTCTTTAGCTCGAATGGAGCCATCCTGTAGAGGTATAGAAATAATTTGCATATCGGCAATAGATCAATACCAGAAGTGTTTCCCTTTTCAGAGAACACTGGAAAAATCCTTGGAAACACCTCCGGTATTTGCACACCACGGCTTGGCCCGGATAGTCGGTGTCTCGGATGTCGCATCCTTAACCCTAGCTAGGTGGTACATGCAACCTTTAGAGATCATCTTCATGGCCTTGAGATAGGAAATAAACGACTTCTTTAGATGCTTCTTGGGAATTAACCTTCCACTCCAAAAGCTGGAGGTATAGAAATGAGGCTGCGCATCTGGTAATAGATCAATCCCAAATTGATTTCCCTTTCGAGAGGAACACTGGCAAATCCTCGGAAACACCTCAGGTATTTTTCGCACCATCGGAGCTAGTGGATAGTCGGGGTTCTCGCCACTCCATCCTCGGCCCTAACTAGGTGGTACGTACTGACCTTTAGAGATCATCTTCACGGCCTTGAGATAGGAAATAAGCCGACCTGGCGAATGCTTGCCGAGATTACCCTTTCCTCCAAGCGGGGGAGTTAGAAATAGGGCTGCGTATCACGGCAATAGATCGATCTCGAAAATTGATTTCCCTTTCAAGAGAACACAGGAAAATCCTCGGGAAACACCTCCGTGTTACTGCTTGGAGCGGCTTTGGATAGTCGGGGTCTCATTACTCCACATCCTCAACCTAACTAGGTGGTATATGCAACCTTTAGAGATCATCTTCCTATCATGAGATAGGAAATAAACCAAACTGCTTGAGTAACTGCTTGAATTACCCTTCCACTCAAGGCGGCTCACCTGAAAAATGAAACTCCACGGTGCGGAGTCACTGCATGATTAATCAAAGCATAACATGCAAACAACAAATCCATGCCCAGAATAATGTCAAAATCAATCATGGCAAACTCTACAGGTGCAGGAGGTAACCTTATGCAACAACGTGATCGGGAACCTTCTATATACTCGTCTAGCTATGCTTGAATCACCAATAGGAGTCAAAATGGAAAATGGCTGCATGGTCTCGGGACTAACTCTAAGGCTACTAGCAATGTAAGGAGTCATGAAAGACAATGTGACTCAGGTCTAACATGGCGCAAAAACATTAATATGAGAGACACATAACATACCCGTGAAAACGTCTAGCGAAGCCTCGATCTAGCGCGAGGAAAGGGCATAAAATCGGTTTTGGCGACTGTCAGCTACCTCCACTAGTTGATGCTCCTGTGGAGAGCGAACGGGATGGAGAATTTCTTTGTTGTCTGGCGGTGTGCGCACGACCTATCATCTGTCTAGCATATGGGCACGCTCGGCGCATGTGCCCGGATCTACCACACCCTTAGAAGACATTTGGCCAGAGCAAGCACTCCCCAGGTGTGACTGCACCTCGCTTCTCGTAAATTTGGGCAGTATACTAATTTGAGTGCCCCTACGATCCCTCGACCCTGAAGCCTTGCTCTACGATCACCATTGAATTCTGGATAGAACACTAGGCGATGATGGTGTTGGGGCTAGTGTCCTTTTACAGAAACTATGGGCCGGTAGCCATAATAGGTTCTCGATGTGAAAACCCACAACTATATTTGCTCCAAGCCCATTTTCCACCCGTTCCCTCTCATGAGCCGCCTCTATACGCTAGGCGTACAACACTATGCGGGAAAGTCCATATCCTAATTGAAACATGGTGATCCTGCAATCTTTGTCTAAATAAGCTGGCCATACCATGAGCAAATTAGCTCACCATGCCCTACGATCCATCACCAACTGCAGGGCATATTTGTACGGCCCAGGAACGGTGAACTCAAGAGAATACTCCAACTTCTTGACATCATCCCCTTCTTGAGGGTTAACAAACTCGAGTTTGCCTTCAATTCCTCATCTCAGGAGAACCTGCCAAATAAAAAGGCCGTGTGGAACTCGTCGGTAATAGGCCCGGCTCATACGCCTGCTTTGTCCTTCCATTGCTTGTACAAAATATGAAGCGACCTCCTTCGGCGATAGAGCCAAGTCAACACATTCTCCATTTGTCACTTTGCCATAACCTGAGTGACCTTTAAGATCCCTTTAATGAACTCGTGTGGATCCTCGTCGCTGATCCAGAAATGAACTCGGGAGGGTTCATCGTGGAGAAAGTCTCTAACCCGTACCCGTGTTTCATTACCGTTACGTAGGACATGTAACAACACTGTGGTTGACTGAGCGGTCAAGGCTGCGCTAACATCACGGATAGCTACCTAAACTCGGCGTGGTCAGCTAACTCTGGTGCTTGGGGCTCCTGGACCGGTAGAACTGGCTGATGCCCATATCATTTCCACCTCGTGGCCTTCATCATTTTCGTTCCTCCTTCCCGTTCATTCTTCTAGGAGGCATAATTTTGCAATCGCGAAATGTACGAATTAGAAGGATGGAAAGCTTTCGCCTTTGACATAGAACATGAAAAGAGAACATTTCCTAAACGTCGAGTAGCCTCTTCGTCACTTAGGCGTGGCGCACTTCACACCCATGAAAAAAGCTCTGCACTTAGCAGCGACATTCGAGACACCATAGGAAACTTCAAACCTATTGCTTTGATACCGGTTGTCATGACACGACGTACACCCGGTCGTAGACACGGGACAAAGGGACCTCAGAGACCCTAAGTCGACCCATGAAACATGCATACAACTAAGCTCGAGTAAAAAAAGCGAAATGATAATCATAAAAATATTGCCGAAATGTAATCATAGCATAACGTAGAAATCTTCGGACGTACACGTAAGTTGAATACTACATATGATAAAGCCTGCAACATACGATTGGTGATGGGACAACATCCTCAAAGAAACGATGCTTGAAATGTAGATAACATAAAGCTGTCGAACAACCTGAAACATGAGGACTCACCAATGGCGAGAACGTAGGTGAGATGGGCTAAGGATGAGGAGGAGCATGAGATCTAGACCTTGTATCATGAAAGCGATACAGCATAGAAAGTATGCGGTCGTGCATTGGAATGTGCGAGTATGTAGACGATAAAGTGGACATTCTTAAAATAAAGTAAAACTCATAAATAGAAATAGGAGAAGGACATCATGCATATATCGTAAACTTCATGAGAAAACATAAGGCTCAAGGCTTCCAAATTCCAATCATAAGCGTTCATAATCATAATCGTAAGTAACCTTATCAAAACATAAATTGAGCCAATAAAATAATATGTCAATGCATAAAACATGCAGAACAATAGGAGGACTCGTCATAGCAGAGCACACCATCATGGTAGAGCATTTCATGATGCCCCCTTTGTCTCACTCAAGTTGGCGAGCCGACCACTGCTTGCCAAGCTAGAGATTAGTGCATAAGCGTGATATCACATTTAGGGGATCCTTCGTCATTATAATACATCATTAGAAAATCACGGTGTCACGTAGTTATGAGACACGATGTAGTCCTTTTGAATGCCGTCTTCGATGCAGAACACGGCTCCCATAAAAGCATGCATATAGGATCCTTACATAAATCATTAGCGTCATGTATTAAGATTCATTGACTAGAAAATAACATTTTGTCATCATTGATCCCCTTTAAACATGCTTAGCCAAGAATCAAAGGCCCTTTTCATCGACCAACATCATAAATCGATAAATCACGAAATTCATTTCGTGTCGTAAATAATTCTTCATCATGTGGGCATTGACCATTGCCATCACCCTTTCATTTCTTTCAAAATATGCCCAGACCTAAACTTTGGTTACAAGGGATATACGCTCTGTTAGTTGGTTCACTTGGGTGGTCAAAGCCTGACTATCGAATGGCGGCCCCGATCTCTTGCACGCCGGGCAGCTTTGCTCGGGCATATGATCCTCGAGGGCTAGTGGGGGTTTCTTGGTGCCATCCCCATTTCCATTCTCGTGACCATTTTCATTTTCGTTCCTTCTTGATTAACTTGACGAGGCATGATTACGAAAATGCGTATATACAGTTAGAAGGACGAAAGACATTTCCTTGCATGACATAGATCATGAAAGAAGGGAATAATTCCTAAACATTTCATAGACTCTTTGTCATAAGTGTGGTGCGCTTCACACCTATGAAAAGACTCTCTTTTAGCAAACTTTCGGGCATACACAGGACAACACCAAAACCTAATGCTCGATACCAAGTTTGTCACACCCGAACATAGGCTCGGGATGGAGACATGAGACAAGAACCGAGAGGCTCAAGTCGACCCATGATATGAACATAACAACTAAGAGAATTGGATAAGAAGATGCGATATAATAAAACATGCGGCGGAATTACGCATACGTATCAATCTAAAATAGAGTCAGCAATGACTAGGCGGATTGCACCAATGTACGAATAACCTCTAACATAGCCGAGGGGCGTGGGACAAAATCCCAACTAGCTCTACAAAAAGTCTTTGTAGCGAAAGAAAATACCTATAGATAACTAAGTATCCTCGAAGGATGAGGACTCGCCCAACAACACGACTAGACAAATTACGGGAGGAAGCGAGGACTAATGATATGGCGAGGCCCACGTCCTGGTTTTTGTATCATGAAAGCGATACAACATTGATTATCGGTCACTACTTGAAATGTCTTAGTTTGCAAGGTAAGTAAAAACGGATAGTTAAAATACATAAGAGTTCATAAGTGTAGGAAAGCATGATCATAAAGTAAATATCATAATGTAAACATAAGGGCTTAAGGTTTTCATATCATTCGTAAACCAATCATGATCATAGTCGTAAGAGAAAACTTTATAAAATATAACTTGAACCAACAACATAACATAACCATGCATAAATCATGAAGAACAATGGGATGACTCGTCATGGCGGCACCATCATGATAAAACTTACATGATGCCCCAACTATCCGCTCAAGTGGGCGGGCTAGTCCCGGACTTTCCCGAGGCAAGGACGTCCATTATGTGATATCACGGGGATCCATTAACATTTGAATATATATATATGGTGTCACATAGTTCGAGACCACGAAGAGGGTTGCACGAGCGCCGGAGTCTGCTCGGTGCTAGACAACGCTCCCAAAAATATGCACATGAGACTCATATCATAATCATAATCATTCATGAAGTTAATGGCCAATTACATCATAATATACTTGATCACATACTTGAAATACATGATTTTCCATGAATAAGGGCCCATGAGTTGGCGAAGAGCCATAAATCCATAAATCATGAAATACATGCATACTTGTAAAACATGTATATACTTATTATTCATAAATCCATGATGAGTACTTGAAGAGGATTCATAATGTAAATCATAAATCATAATTTAGACTTGATAAGATCAAAATCATAATAGAATCTTAACTTGACATTTCATGAAGCATGCATAATTGGACATAATTCAATTAAACTTTGAAACTATAGATTAATAATAAAAAAGTAGTTATAAATTCTGTCCATAGTTCATAAAACATGATTTGATAAGTGAAAGGAAATTATAGATAGAGAATTTCACAAGAATTGAAATAAACCACATAGATTATGAGACTTGAATCTAGAATTGAAATCCATAAAATTGAGAAGAATTTAGATCATGAGAGTGAAAGAAACTCTCATTAATAACCTCACATACTAGGGTAATTCATGTTACACTTCCTCTTGAAGCCTAAAGGAAATTGGAGAAATTCTTCAAGCTTGATCTCCAAGGAAGAGCTCTAAGTTGCATGCGTGGGTGAAAATGCTTAGAATAGGTTTAACACCCTTAAAACCACATAGCGAGCTTAAACAATGTAATTTAGGACCTTAGAATGGGGAATTATGAAAATACCCTTAATGAAAATGCGGAATTTACGCAGCGCCAATGACAATGAGGCCTAAGCGATTCGTTCTTTGCTCCAATGGGTCATTACCTTACTGGTAGTTCACTCATTTCCCGCGACTCAAGTCTACCACCACGGTTGGGCAGGACAAGTCATTACTAGCCCCAAATGACTCATTGTGTCGTATGTTGTCTACTTGCTCGCTGCGGAAATCCTCCCAACGGAACCATACCATGACTCATTGTCTCATACAACAATCGTGCCGTGAATCATGCCGGTCACCTTTACAAGAATCAGCCTCACAACGAACCTCTTACCATGACTCGTTATAACAACCAATGGGTCATGCTTGGAGCCCATTACTCCCGAGTTTACTTTACTTGAGACCCTCACCACGAGTGCCTCCAATGGGTCATTAGACCTACCAATGACCATTTTCCACAGTCGTTCTAAGAAGAAATGTCAGTTTTTCTATTTGTTTTCATTTTCAACTTTACGAGTGTAGTCTTGGGCAATTCCTAGTATTACAGGGAGTGTCTCATAACCGACACCATCATGAATGAGCACAATACCCAACTATCTACCGCTCCAGTTATCAGAGCCACTCAAAACGCTAGGGTAGAGAACAATCTCAATCACATTGGATCCATAACCTAAATCCTTACCAGGAACTATCTTGAGGAGTAACTTAGGGCAATGGCATGATCCTATCCTACACTTGCTACATAGTTTTAGGGCTTACGAGTTATACGGGAACTCTTCACCAAACTTGATGTACTAAATAATCCTCCAAACATATGCTCATATAGCATGCCTATTTGAGGCATCTTGAAAACATCTTTCATAAAGAACTTTAGCTATACATATAACATATTTTTAAATGCCTGACCAAATGACCATGATTTGCACCTATACTAACCCCCGGTGGGAGAACCAATGATTCCCAATAATTTCCCTTAAAACAACATTCCAAAGAAAATGATAGCCTTAAATTAAAAAAAATCAACATAATTCAATTAAAATTTGCTAAATCAATGAAAGAAAAGGCGAAGTAAAATCGGCTACGATTCCCTAAAATCCGATTGTCATTGCACTTTAGATGTCCCAACTACCAATATAATACATGAAATAACATAAATAAATCACAATGTCTGAACAAAAGACATCTTGGGAAAGAAATTAGAATGCCCACCTTTCTTTGCTTACCTTTTTAGGTCTTCTGGCTGGTGTGCTAAAGGTAAGGTCGAGATGAGGCTTTGGATCAAATTTTGCACTCGGAAAAGAGACAGGAGGGCGTCGATGCGAAACACGTTGCGGTAGAATCAGCCGACCTTACATAATGACATAACAATGCAAAAAATAACATGATTTCAATCTAGAACACCATTCTTACATATACAATACACGTGAAATTCAATTCTATTTAGGTGCAATAGGCACGCTCCTTTGGATTAGAGCCTTCCCGTAGTGATGGGTAATGGATTTCTTACACTCTCGGCGTAGCGAGCCGAACCGACTGCCGGCGGCCTTCTTTGGGTAGTAGCTGGAAACAATTTCATGCTTAATCATTTCACCAACTATTCACAATACCACATATCATCTCTTTCATCCAGACATAAAAGTTACTATGACACGTGAAATCTTGTAACCCACCCGAAGCAAAATAGAATAAGTTATAACAACAATGGTACAACGCCCATTCTAATATCCCATTCGTCTATCAACATCAAAACTTGCAACTTTCCACATTAGATAACAAACATAATAAAAAATTTTAGTTCAGCCAAGTAACACTTGTTCATTACAATACATCAAAAGAAATAGAACAACAACAAAAGATAGAGATATGCGGGCGCACGCCTACTGTGCGTATCCTACAATATTCAACACTAACCTCGATGCACACATATGCTAGAGGTTCTTATTTACGACCTCCGGTTATGACACATGGGGACTCTAAAAATTTGTGTATTATATCGGTGTGGTACCCTCTCCCATTCATATGCTCATCCAATGCTCCCCTCAAACACGAGCCACTCGACAATATTGCTCGCCCTAATGCTTCAGCCGAGGAATGAGCCTCACTCGAGAATATTCTTACTATCCTTGACAATTCTCATGATACATTATATGTAACCGAGTTCATCATTATGACATTCGGGGAGATCACAATCTACCTCTCCCACTTATATATTTAAACGGTTCATCATTCATCCACTTTGACAATTCAAGAACATACAAACGATTGCAACACAATTCCACATTAGTTCGGTGGCAACAACATATGTTTGTATTTCAGTTAGGTTTTAAAGGGCACTCATCACCACAAATAATGTCGTAGACCAAAGCAACTTATTATCATTCACAAACATACATGTCATTATGCAAAGTCGACTCTTATAAACGATAACCTACTTGGCCAGGAGGATTGATTGCAATCCTCTGTTGGAGCACCCTTTCTCACACAGATTCTTACGAATATGTGCAAAGTCTACCACAAAAATAAGACATAATTTGGTGTCCTGCCTTACACAAGAGGTCTTGGAAACTCAAACCCATCCTTTCAAGGCAATTTAAAGTAAAATCTCAAACCCACCTATTTCTATGTCCCAATTACCGCATGAACCACGTTCTTTAACAACTATACATTGGGGAATAGTCATTACTCCCCGCTAAACTCAAAATCAAGACCTATTAGTTCCTCGCAGTCAGCCCTTGTCTTTCCAGCCTAGGGTTTCTTTGCTAGAAAATTACCATTGGGGTTCTCCTTTGATTCCTAGGTATTTTGCATAATCAAACCTAGGGGTAGAAGTTCAAGAATCTTACTGCCGAGAAGAGGAAATTCAAGCGCTCGGGGAGAAAATGCGCCTTCAATCCTTGAGGTTTGTATTGATTTTGAAATAATAGAGATATAACACTACAATCCCACTCAAACCCTCTTTCTAATTCCCGTCGTCATTACGCCAGTTCACCTTCACCATTGCCGGTAGACCGCTATGGCGGTCGGGAAACCACTATGCTTGAGCTAGTGGTTACTCAATCAGTTATGACGGACTCCAACCATTACCATAGCTTCATTTTGCAGTGGGAAATCTACCCCCTAGGTGGTCCCCAATTAGTAGCTCCCCAAAACCATCCAATTTTCATTAGCCCACTCCAAAACACTTTTCCTAACTAGTTGTCTAGTCCGTTAGAGTCTATTCTAAGTCATTTCCCCCTTGTAATAACATATGAGTTGTTATATTAAATCTCACGGGGAGCCTTTCGCTCAAAACATTCTTTAGAAAACTTTGGTTTCATGCTCCAAGTATCTCTTTGAAAACTTGTGAGCTCAATGCTCGATGTCGTCGTCGAATTTCAAGACAAAGACTTCACTTTAGCTTTGGAAACCATGCTCAATATCATACTTTCTTTCTCAAAATCTTTTCATGAAAACTCTTTTAAAAAATCTTCTCACTTTATGAAAACAATGCAATTAAACTCAAATGACAATGCTTTCAAAATCATGACTTTATGCAATAGGGTTCATGGGATAAGAGACCTGAAAACCATCATAAAACAATAACTCGAAGAATGCAAGAGAATATCAATCCAACATCTAAAGAATAATAATCAACAATGAGGATACAATTCAATAGGAATAATTCAACAATGAGCAATTCAAATAGATAGAGAAGAAGACAATTTAAGAATTAGGTAAAAACCCAAGCTTTTATCTCAATTAATTCTTGCATAGATGTAGGGTATAAGGATGAACATAAATTCTTACTTTGGTTAGATGTACATACTTGGAAAGTTGAACTTAAACTCAAGCTTGAAGAACCCTAGGTTGAAGAAGATGACTTTCCATCTATCTTCATGAACTTGAGAGCTAATGATATTGAATTCTTGCGTTGTAATGGGATGGAATATGAGTTTAGACAAATTAAATCCTTAAATATACCCTTTAGGAATCCCAAAATGTTAAGTTTTAAGGGGTAAAAATAAAGGATTACAAAAATGCCCACAGGAGAAAACATATTAAAAATCTAGGTTTTGGTTCCACGGGTCAAACCAACGGCCCATCTGAATCGATGGTCCATCAAATGGTTTGACCTTATTTTGGGAAGGGTGGTCAATTTCTCACGAACTTTCTCTATGGTTAGTAGGATGGGTCATCGTTCTTGACCATGGTTCATGATTGGGCCATGGAATCTTCTCACAAGAAACGAGGATGATTTCTAAACTTTTTCCCGCAGTCAGAAAGACGGTTCGTCCTTTGAAATGTTGTTCGGTGGATACGATCGTGGAATTCCCCCCATTATACCTAAAACCTCTTTAATTTCTAATGAAAAGATAGTTAAAATTAGAGATGTTACATTATCTTTCCCTTGGGATTATTCATCCTCGAATAAAGATTGGCTGGATTGATTACTAATCGACAAAAGGTAATAATCTAAACTTAATTAAATTCATGGAACATGCAAGCGTACTAAGGATCATAATGACGGTAGAATAAGGCATGAAACTAATAAGAATGCTGTTAGAGGAAACTATTACCTCAAGGTGACTCTAAACATGAGGGAATAGATGAGGATACACAGCATCATATACGCCGACTTCCCAAGTAGCTCCCTCAACTAGGTGATTTCTCCACAACACTTCCAAAAGAAAGCGACTTCTTTTTCATAGCTTACGGGCTTGATGATCTAAAATCTCAATTGGAGACCTCCTCATATGATAGGCTGTCCTTAACTCCCTACACTCTCCGTGAGGACAATGAGTGAGGGTCACCCACACATTTCTTAAGCATAGAAATGTGGAAAACTAGATGAACTAATGTTAATTATTTTGGCGGCTCAACTACTTAAGCTACCTTTCGACCCTCTTTAACCTATGATATGGACGATATGAACAGGGCTGAGTTTACCCTTCTTCCCAAATCATGACTCCCTTCATGAGTGAAAACTTCAAGTAAACCCAATCATCTACCTAAAATACCAAGTCTCTACGTCTAACATATGTATAAAACTTTTTCTGGCGACTACGTGCGGAGTCTTCAGCCTTTCTTCGAATGATCTTAAACTTTTCATGTCTTGATGCGCTAACTCTGGTCTATCAACTCCCACTTCATCAACTTCAAATCAGCAATTCACGGATCTACATCTCCGCTCGTAAAGGGCCTCATAGGGAGCCATCGAGATCTTTGGAATTATTAACTATTATTATATGCAAACTTAATAAAGAACAAATGGTCATCCCAATTTCCCTTGAAATCAATAACATAATACTCTTAACATATCGCCCAATGTACGAATAGTCCCTCTGCTTGCTATCGTATGCGGATGAAAAAATGTGCTAAGGTTCACCTTCGGAGCTAAACACTCTCTAAAATTTTTCAAAAATAAGCGGTAAACTATGTGCCCCTATTTGATAATAGACAATAGAACTCCATAAAGTCTTACTATCTTAAGAATATATAATTAGCATAATCTGTTGAATTCGTAGTCTTCTTGGTAAGAAATGGGCGACTTTGGTAATTTAGTCTACAATCACCCAAATAGAGTCATGTTGCCTATGTGACGGTAGACCCCGATGATAAATTCCATATTAATCACCTCCCACTTCCATTCGGGAATTGCTATATTCTAAGCTACATGACATGACCTTTAGTGCTCGACCTTAACTTGTTGACAATTTGGGCATCTAGCCACAAGTCTGCAATTCCTCTCTTCATACCATTCCACAAATAGATGTTATACCTCGGAACCCAAAGATCAAACACAGGAGTTGAAAAAGGAGAAAAACTCAAAACTAGCACCGGGTATCGGGATGGGTCGTGGGTGACCGTGAAGCCCACGAGTCGCCCGTGTTAATGAGGATTGGTGAGGAGTTTGGAAATTTGAGAAATGGGATCCCGCGGACGTGACCACGATTCATGGTTAGGCCCATGACTCGTTAGGTCTAGATTCGTGGGGTGGGTGAAGTAAGAAAGAGAAGGAAGAGGCGTGTGCTTGTGGCGGAAGGACCTTGCGCGTCATGGTCAGTCACCACAAATTCATGGGAGGTCGTGGCGGTAGGATGAAGTAAGGTAAGAAGCGAGAGCGGTATACATAACGGGTGGTGACCACGGAGTCGTGGGCACTAGTATGAATCATTAAATCATCCATGAGGATCCACGAGGACTTGAGGAGCCGGTGTACTTCCAAGGATCATGCCACGAGATGTGGCCATAGGGGATGAGTCATTAGGTCCCTCGTTAGGACTAGCTGGCAGTTATTTTCTGTGAATTTAGCAAGGGATTTTTCGTAATTCCTAATTAATTAAGGCCTAAACTATGTTGTTTTGAGTTATGAATAGTGAATTTTAAAGGGGTTAAGTTCATTTTAGACCATTTTCATATTCATGCATGCAAGAGTGATAGTCTAGAGAGGTGATCAAGGCAATCCTTCAAGGTTTTCTTCAATTCCTTCTTGGGCATTCAAGGAAGTGTTAGAATCATCCATAATCAGGTATGTAAGGTTATGAATGGGTGTTTTCTTTCACAACCATGCCCAATCTCTCCTAATACATGAAGTTTGTTCAAAAAATTCTTATGGGGTTTTATCTTAAATCTTGGGGAATTCTAATGATCTATCAATGGGTTATTATTTTTTTTATTTACACCATATTTTATGAATTATGATTAGATTCTACAACTATTTCGATTATAGATTTATTGATTTCAAATTCTACCAAATTATGCCCAATTATGTAACCTTCATGAAAAGTCAATTTATGGTTCCATTATGATCTTGATCTTATTAAGCCCTAAATTATTATTTATGATTTATGATATGATTTCTCTCAATTACTCATCATGAATTTATAAATATTAAGTAATATACATGTTTTACAAGTAGGCATGAACCTCATGATTTATGATTTATGATTATGGCCGACTCACGGGCCTTATCTTCATGGCTAGTTCACGTATTTACAAGCATGCTTATGATTATCATGATTTAACTAGCCCATGAATCTCATGTATATTATCCTATGAGCACTATATATATTTTTGTAGTAGTATTTAACACCGAGTAGGTTTGGCGACCAGGTTTTGCCCCGAATCTCAAAACTACGTGCCATCGTAGGACATGATGGGACCTCCCTTGTGACTGTCCCCCTCTGCCCAAATAGACCCTTTCATGTGTGATATCACGCCCTTCACGGTTCTACCCTTGTCAAGGTACATACACCCTCCCGACCAGGGATTTACAGGTCAAGCTCCATGTATGCCCATATGGGTTATGTCGGTTATAAGAATCTCCCATTGTTACCACATGTTTTATTCATTGATGTGTTTATATTATTTGGCTCAAGTGATGATTTAATAAAGTTTCTCCCATGACTATGATAATGAATGGTTTACAAATGATTTGAAAACCTTGAGCCTTATGTTATCTTATGATATTTATGTTATGAGAATATTGTCCCACTCTTACGATCATTTATGAGCATTTGTGTATTTTTAAATGTCCATTTTACTTACCTTACGTTCTCGGTACATTCCACGTACTGACCGCATACTCTATATTGTATCATTTCATGATACAGGACTAGGCTTTCAGGCTCCGCCTATTCATTGTCAGTCTTCTAAGTAGCATCGTATGTTGTTTGTGAGTCCCCATCTCCCGAGGACTAGACTTATTCAGAATTTCTCTATATATTTTCAGTTTCAGTTTTTTTGAGTTAGTTGGGGTCTTGTCCCATCAACTCGTCATGTTTAGAGACTTTTCAAACATATGGATGTATTCAACTTCAGATTGTGTCTTTTGATGTTAAGATAAATTTAGAATTCCGCTATGATTCATAGTGTTGATTCTTCAATTTTGTGATAGTGTTAGATGTATGCTTATGCCATGGGTTGACATGGGGTCTATCGGGGCTCCTTGCCTCGTGTTGCGATTCGGGCCTCCGTTCGGGTCGTGAAAAACTTTGTATTAGAGAAACAGGTTTGAAGTGTCCTAGGGTGTCTGAAAGCTGCGTTAAGTAGAGTCTTTTTCATGGGTGTGAAGTGCGCCACACTTATGATGAATAGGCTACGAGACGTTTAGGAAACCTTCTTTCATGATCTATGTCATGTGATGAAATGTCTTTCTATCCTTATAACTTTTGCTAATTGCGTGTGCATAAATATGTATTTTTAAGACAAAAACGGGAGTTAGCCAGCCCCACCAACTCCAATGGATTCCATGCAAGTTACAGATGCGAAACTCAGAGCTGCCCTCAGAGTGTTGATGCGGTCCATGATCACCCAACCTAACCAGTAGGCTATCGCACCGGTGAACCCTATCGGGGAGGCGGCAGCTACTAGGGTTCAAGGACTCAGAAAGAGGATCCCGCCTGAGGTTTGTGACTCGACTATGGTTAGGGAGCGTAAGGGGAAAGGAAGGAGGAACCAGAGGCCCAGGGCCGAAAACCTTGAGAGGTCCCAGCAAGGGTCGAGTAGTGGGAGTCACTCTCAAACCCGTCAGAAGTCTCTAGCCCAAGATTGAGGATACAAGCCCCGAGTGAGAGAGATTACTTACCTAATTTTTAGGCACTATGGGAAGTACCACCGAGGAGAGTGCTTGGCAGGTTCAGATGTTTGCTTTTATTGTGGCCAACTCGATCATAAACACAGAGATTGCGCTTCAGCCAAGCGAGACGGCTAGAGAGGCCGTTCCCCGGCCGCCCCTCCAAAAGTCCTATCTACTCATTTGGCATGCTTGAAGTGTGGTAGATCACACGCGGTATGGTGTTTGGTAGGTTCAGACATTTGTTACAGATGTGGAGAGGCCGGTCACATGTGTAGGAATTGCCCATCGACCAAGCAGGGCAAGGGTGGAGCCGAGGTTCCAATCATCGGGTCAACAACTCTAGCAAATTGCCCATCCTACCATGACAGGTTACGGAGAGCAAGTGGTAGTCAGCTTCAGATGTAGTCCCAGGTATGTTATAAGCTCTCCTATAGAACCTACCATGATTGCTAGTTCCGAGGAATCCTGTATAAGGTGCAAGATCTATTTGTGTATTTAAATGAGATTTATTCGTAGGAGGTAAGGAAATGGTAAGTGAAGGCCCCAATAAGGTTTTGAGTTTTCTAGTAAGTAAGTACTATAGATAGTATGTGGGGGTAGTCCATTCTCCCCTCTTTAGATGCTCCCTTATGTATCGCTTGACGCTAACTCGACTCATGGTTACATTCAGAACCCTAATATGATAGGCAACCCCGTCTATCACCGATCCCAATATTACCCGTTCAGCTTCATGTCATGACCCTCGTATTGTATGTGATCAGCTCATAAGATCGTGCTATGTCAAGTATATCGCAACTTAGATTTCCTAAATGATTCGTGTTCATGGTTCCCTTACTCTAAACCCTATGGATGTGCCCCTTGATGGAAATGATGGTTAAGATGTGTACGTTCATGATAACTCCCTATCCCCGCCATAGATATCGGATATAGTTCAGGAAGCCCAGTTATTAGCCAAGCCCTAGAAGTGTAACAACCCACCTGGTCATTTTGTGATTGTCGATCTGTTTTCCTAGGTTGAACCTTTCCGTTTCTTTATTTCTTCTCTTCATGATTTGTGGAGGTGTATAATATCATTCCCTAGATGACATAATGAAGATTGGGTGAGATTTTCAATTTTTGAAAGGTATGAAGTTTGAGGGGTTGACCTAAGTCAGCATTCCGGGTTGACGAGCTCGAATTTGGATTCTGAAAGCTTTGTTGGTTCCGGATGGTGATCTATGATTTAGTTGGGTAGTTTCCATGGATTATGAGGTGATTCGAGAGTGATTTGAACCTTGGGTTGAATTTATGAGCTTTGAGGAAGCTAGGTGTGACCACGGTCAACTTGGGGTCAAACAACCTTATATGGGTAACTGAGGGTTCCAACTGGACCAGAATTGGTTTCATGATTGGATTGCGTATTTGGGTTGTGACCGAAGAAATTTGATTGAATTTCAGGTGGATTCAAGCGTATTATATATTTGGCATGATCTTAAGCATAAAGGATGAAAACTCATAGGTTCGAGATTTTAAAAATTTTAGCAGGATTGTAGGAGTTCGTTGGGTTGACTCTACCGGTAGCAGTGTTATAGTTCAGAAGGGATCAGGATCACCCTTGGTGACTGATGTAAAAACTAGAAAAGACAAGGATCCTAGCTTTGTGAAGTTGATTAAAGTTGTTCAGGAGCAGAAGGTAGAGGTCATCTCCAAAGGGGGCGATGGTGTGCTTCGATATCAGGGTAGTTGGTGTATTCCGGGAGTTGATAATTCGAGAGCTAGTTTGGTTGCATGGGGTGCCCTTAACCATCATATTAGACAAAGGTACCCAATTACCTCTCAGTTTTTGTAGGTCGTATCAAAAGGATTGGGTACTCATGTTAAGCTCAGCATAGCATTTCACCCACAAATGGATGATCAAGCGGAGCGGACAATTCAAAAGCTCGAGGACATGTTGAGAACATATGTAATTGACTTCAAAGGTGGTTGGGATGATCACTTGACCCTTATCGAGTTTTTCTACAATAACAACTACCATTCCAGTATTCAGATGGCACCATTCGAGGCTCTCTATGGGCGGAGATGTAGGTCGCCCATCGGTTGGTTTGAAGTTGGTGAGGCGGCGATGATAGGGCCAGATTCAGTGCATGAGGCTATGGAGAAGGTTCAGTTGATAAGGGATAGGTTGAAAACTACTAAGATTCGTCAAAATTCCTATGCTGATGTGAGAAGGAGAGAATTAGAATTCGAGGTGGATGATTGGGTGTTTTTGAAGGTGTCTCCCATCAAGGGAGTGATGTAGTTTGGAAAGAAAGCAAAACTCAACCCTCATTATGTTGGCCCCTACCGGATTTTGAAATAGGTTGGCAAGGTGGCATATGAATTGGAGTTGCCTTTAGAATTAGATTCTATGCATCTTGTTTTCCATGTGTCGCTCTTAAAGAATTGTTTGGGTGATCCAGCTCTAGTTGTCCCGGTGGACAGTGTTGGTGTGAAAGATAGCCTTATTTATGAGGAGGTCCTAGTGGAAATATTAGATTGTCAGGTTCAAAGGCTAAGGAATAAGGAAGTAGCTTTAGTTAAAGTGTTATGGAGGAATCAACATGTTGAAGGAGCTACGTGGGAAGCCGAAGAGAATATGATGGCTAGATGCCCACATTTATTCTCTACCGGCTTAGTTCCAACTTGAGATATCAGTTTTTCTTTCAAAGTATATTTAGTTTTCATATTCAATTCATGTGCCCAAGTTTCTTTTATGTGTCTGGATGTATGTATGAGTCGTGAATTCATTTGAGCTATGTAGTTTGAATCGAAGATAGTTATTTTGTCAGTTTTCGGCTTAAATGATAAGTATTTGAATATGATAATTGCGTTTCTATGCTTTTCTATATGTTTTCAAACATTCGAGGATGAATGTTCCCAAGGGGGAGATATTGTTATACCCCAGAAGCCCAAAGATCAGACCCAGGAGTTGAAATGGAGAAAAACTCGAAACTGGCACCAGGTATCAGGACGGATCATGAGGTGACCCCTGAGAGCAGCCCACGAGTCGTTATGTGACTCGTGGGGAGGTCCAGGTGAGGAGTTTGGAAATTTGAGAAATGGGATCCCATGAACGTGACCACGAGTCGTGGTCAAGCCCCACGACTCATTAGGTTAGTTGTGGGGTGGGTGAGTAAGAAAAGAGAAGGAAGAGAGGCAGTGTACTTAACGGAAGGATCCCACGAGTCATGGTCAGTCACCACGATTTGTGGGGAGGGTCGTGAGTAGCAGGATGAAGCAAGGTAAGAATCATAGGTCGTGTACATAACGGGTGGTGACCACGAGTCGTGGTTACCAGTAATGAATCATTAAGTCACCCGTGAGGAGCCCTGAAGACTTGAGGAGCAATGTACTTCACGGATCATGGGACGAGTTGTGGCCAGAGGGGACGAGTCATTAGGTCCCTTGTTAGGACCAACTAGCAGTTATTTTCTGCGAATTTAGTAAGGGCTTTTTCATAATTTCTAAGTTCCTAAGGCCTAAACTATGTTGTTTTGAGTTATGAATAGTGACTTTTAAAGGGGTTAAGTTTATTTTAGGCCATTTTCATATTCATGCATGCAAGAGCGGCAATCCTTCAAGGTTTTCTTCAATTCCTTCTTGGGCATTCAAGGAAGTGTTAGAATCAGCCATAATCAGGTATGTAAGGTTATGAATGAGTGTTTTCGTTCACGCCCATGCCCAATCTCTCCTAATACATGAAGTTTGTTCAAACAAATCTTATGGGGTTTTATATTAAATCTTGGGGAATTCTAATGATCTATCAATGGGTTATTATTTCTCGTGGTCTACACCATATTTTATGAAATATGATCAGATTCTACAACTATTTCGATTATAAATTTATTGATTTCAAATTCTACTAAATTATGCCTAATTATGTAAGCTTCATGAAAAGTCAATTTATGGTTCCATTATGATCTTGATCTTCTTAAGCCCTAAATTATAATTTATGATTTATGATATGATTTCTCTCAAGTACTCATCATGAATTTATGAATATCAAGAATTTACATGTTTTACAAGTATGCATGAGCCTCATGATTTACGATTTATGATTATGGCCGACTCACGGACCTTATCTTCATGGCTAGTTCACGTATTTACAAGCATGCTTATGATTATCATGATTTAACTAGCCCATGAATCTCATGTATATTATCCTATGAGAACTATATATATTTTGGGAGTAGTATTTAACACCGAGTAGGTTCGGGGCCTAGGTTTAGCCTCGAATCTCATAACTACGTGCCATTGTAGGACATGATGGGACCTCTCTTGTGGCTATCCCCCTCTATCCAAATGGACCCTTTCATATGTGATATCACTCCCTTCACGGTTCTACCCTTGGCAAGGTACGAACACCCTCTCGACTAGGGATTTACAGGTCGGGCTCCATGTGTGCTCATATGGGGTATGTTGGTTATAAGAATCTCCCATTATTACCGCATGTTTTATACATTAATATGTTTATTTTATTTGGCTCAAGTGATGATTTAATAAAGTTTCTCTCATGACTATGATAATGAATGGTTTATGAACGATTTGAAAACCTTGAGCCTTATGTTATCTTATGATATTTATGTTATGAGCATGTTGTCCCACTCTTACAATCATTTATGAGCTTTTATATATTTTTAAATGTCTGTTTTACTTACCTTACATACTCGGTACATTCCACTTACTGACCACATACTCTATGCTGTATCGTTTCTTGATACAGGACCTGGCTCTCAGGCTCTGCCCGGCTCATAGTCAGTCTTCTAAGAGCATCGTATGTTGTTGGTGAGTCCTCATCTCTCGATGACTAGGCTTATTTAGACTTTATCTATATATTTTCAGTTTCAATTTGTTTGAGTTATTTGGGGTCTTGTCCCATCAACTCGTCATGTTTAGAGGCTTTTCAGACATATGGATGTATTCAGCTTCATATTGTGCCTTCTGATGTTAAGATAAATTTAGACTTCCATTTATCGTGTTGATTCTTCAGTTTTGTGATACTGTTAGATGTATTCTTATGCCACGGTTCGAATTGGGGACTCTTGGGGCTCCTTGTCCCGTGTTTCAATCCGAGCCTCCGTTCGGGTCGTGACAATATATTTCTCTCAAGTCATGGTAAATCTTAGTGAAACCTGGGTGAATAGAATACCTGGAGCTATATGGTTCTGCCATGATCCTCTCCTTGAGACCATCTACCTTTTGGACACATAATGTTCCTTGATACCCAAGGAAATTATCTCCCTCTTATGCGAAAACCAACACCTTTTGCTTATGGACATCTTCTTTTAATTGAACCATGAGGAGATCTCTATCCTGCTTTTCCTTAATTTCTGCTACTACATATGACTCGTGTTACACCCTGAATTTTTTTTAATGATTATTTGATGTTTATATGTTGTATTAAGGGAATTATGGGTTGTATGTTGGCCTTAGGTGAGAAGGGAAAAGCGAAGAGTATGTGAAGTTAGTAAGTAAGAGTTAATTTTAAATGGACATATCTCCAAATATATAATGATTCAGAAGTCCTATAACCTATCAAATGAAAGGTATTTGAGTCTAGTTTACAGTGAAAGAAACCGCTCATCAATCGGAGTTTGGAGTAAAAAGTTATGCTCGTTTGAAGACAACACTATCGGCTGGAAAAGCGCCCATGCACACAGGCGCCGATACAGGCAGGCAGCAAGGGCGCATGCGAGAGGGCACGCCGCACGGGTGCCGCACGCGGGAATCGCCCAGGCCTTGGCCAGCTCGCCAATATGAAGTACATTTGAGCGACAAAGCTCATTTCTACTATGTTTTAGTTGATTTTTTTTCAAAATTTAGATAATTCAGAGCTCTATCCAATGGTGAAAACGAATCCAAGGTAAGAAATTGTATGGATAGGTCGAATTTCCTTATATTCCAAGCTTGGAAAGGGTTTCTTATGTCGTGAGCTTCTAATTGTCTAGTTGCTGCATTTTTGGCTACCAAGCTGCTATGTTTTTGGGCAGAGGGAGGTGAAGTTCTACCTCCATATTGGTGAGAGTTGAGTACAAAAGGAGGTAGGTGTTTTTACTCCTTAAAATGTTGGAAGTGAAGTTTGAACTTATGTGTTGCTTGGGTGTGTGTTGTTGCTACAGTTTGGCCAGCATGGTTGCTATGTTTTTAGAACAGTATTTGGCTGAAGAGGAAATACATATGGGAAGGGGTTATACACATGTGAAAGGTAAGTGTTCCTACTTGGTTTATCCACTCAAATTCGCAAGCTAAAGTAAGGGAATGAAATAAAGTCGATATGTGTTTTATGTGATATTTGACTGAGGTTGCTTCCCGATTTTGGTAGGTTGTTACAACTATATAGATGATAGAATTTATCTAAAAGATGGAAGGAATACAACACACCTTTGTGGAAGTTAAACACCAAAAGCACGTAAGCGAAACTCTCTTGAATTGCCTTAAGTTTAAGATGCCTAAGGTACGTAGAATTGCTGAAAATTATATTGTGATGTGGCTGTTTGGTTGTACATTTTGGAACATGAATTGTGACTGGGAACTTGGCATAAAAAAGTCCTCATTCCATGAAGTGTAAGTAAGGAAGTAGAAGGAGTCGGAGTTTCTAGCAAGCGGAAGAAATTGGCTAAAAATACACGACGAAGCGAGGTATGTAAAGGCGTTCCTATTCTTATTTTTCAAGAACGAAATCTTGTTATTGATCGAGCCAATGTTCCTACGTTTTGAGTTCCTATTGAGGAATACATGATTCTGTCCAAAGTATTAGAAATACTTCATAGAATGCTTGAAGAGTTAAATATGCTTGAAGTGAACGAATGTGAAGTGAAAGGCGTATTGTTTATTATTATTATTGTAGTTGTAAATCGAGTCTGAAGTCCCATCACCATGGCCACAATGA
>JACEIK010001139.1:259837-277731 GCA_018107945.1 Datura stramonium
GTGACATGGCTCCATCGCGGAGCCCTTATTTTTGTTGCTCTTCCTTGTCCTTTTCCACTCCTTGTTTCCAAGTCCATTCCCGATCTTTACCAACATGTATAATAGCTTCCAAAATTCCATTTTACCTGCAAAACGACACTAATCATGTTGGTTAGTATGAATTCACATTTAACTACAAATCACATGAGAATGTACACTTAACGATAGATAAACAAGTCAAAATCAAGCATTTGCGTATCACTTGGGCATGCAATTCTGCCCAAGATCAGTTCCTATAGAACGTGGTTCATGTGGAAATTGAAACATAGAACTAGGTGGAATGGAGTCTTTAACCTTTAAATTGCGTTAAAGAGGGTTTGGGGGAGTAAGGGTTAAGAATTAATCCTTGGGAAGCAAGCTGGTTGTGATAATGGGTAGAATGGGGAAGGTTTGAATTCCCATAACCTTTGTTTTGATAGTTGATTATTAAAACTGTGTTACTCTCTTGTCTATAGACTTTGAACGTTCAGAGGTGTTGAGGAAAGGCAAGGCTCAAGTTAAGTGATTGTCATTCGAATCCTTCAAGTTGAGGTAGGTTAGTGTTTAAAGGAGTTAGACTTTTCATAATGGCATGAATAGATGTGGAACCGTAATGTGTATGTTGTCTCTAGATCTTAAGTGTTTTGATGTTCCTTGTTTAATTCCCTGCATGACTCTAATATGGTGTGGTTACATGTGTAATGTGAATAAATTGTTTATGTTGTGCATGTCTTTTATACTTGCTGAGAGTGATTTTCCCGTTATAAGGGGCTAAGTTAATGGGGGTATAATGCGACCTTCTAAAATTCATAACAACAAGCTAATGTTAATGTATGAACTATGAGAATAAATGTGGATAACATGAATATCCTAAATTTAGTGGCTGGTGCCCGAGGAAAGCATCTGGGCAAGCAAGATTGACTGAGTGGCTTGTGGCCGAGTGGAGCATCTAGACGAACATATGAGTGGGAGCGGGTACCATACCGGTACAGTACATTGATTTCTAAAGTCCCTTGCAGTTCATGACTGGAAGGGAAAAAATAAGACCCTATGGCATGTCACGACCCAAACATGGGCCCGAATCGGGACACGGGATAAGGAGTCCCGAGAAACTCCAAGCCAACCCATGGAATGAACATACATCTAACTCAATCAATAAAACAGAAGATTTATCATAATAAACATAGCAGAAGTCTAAACATAACATAAAATTAGAACATACAACATGAGTTTGAAGTTGAATACAATCTATGTCTGAAAAGTCTCTATGTTTGATGAGTTGATGGGATAAGACCCCAACTAACTCTCTTTGGAAACTGAAAATGTACATAAACAACTGATAAGGGAAGGTCCTTGGGAGATGAGGACTCGCAAGTAGATGCTAACTTCAGAAGCGGGCTAGTGACGGGTCTGAGTTTGAAGATCGGAGCCTGTAGCGTAAAATGATACAACATAGAGTATGAGGTCAGTACGTGGAATGTACCGAGTATGCAAGGTAAGTAAAACCGCTTAAATAAGTAAAAAATAATTAACACATGCATAATATAAAACATAATCAAGATAAGAATCTGAGAGTAGGGCTTGCATGCTATTTTTTGAAATCATGATCTGAAAATAATTGAACATCAAAACTGAAACAAATGACGCAAAGCTGAAATCTGATAAATCATAAGTATAGCTGAACATTGGGTCACACATGCTTTAAAATACACACAAACACACACACACACATATATATATATATCATGAATGATAAACATGAATAACTGAAATCATGAGGAACAATGGAAGACTCATCATATAACCGATATTACCACGATAGAGCTTACGTGGTCCAAAGCCTTGTCAGTGCTAAAGACGATAACATGATATTGATATCAAACTGAAGGCCCCTTGGGGCAGGGGAAAGCTCCAAAGCAGGTCTACTGGCTTACCAAGACTCACGTGATGGGTCGTTGGTTCATACTACGACTCGTCACACAAGTTGTTCTATGGAAATTTGTCGATTTTTCTGTTGGTTTCTACTCCAAGTTTGGGGCTTGATCCTAAGAACTTTTGGGGGTTAAATTACCTTCCCCTTGGGAATATTCGTCCTCAAATAGAGACCAAATAAGCTGAAAGGACAAGTAAGGAGATGCAATGTCAAAAATAAAATCTAAACATTAAATACTGATGGAGTGACTGACTCCGAACTAAGGTACATATATTGAACTAGATTCATGAACATGTGTGCATGCTGAGATGTGAAAGGAACTGGACGATATGAAACTGACATTTAACTGGATAGAGTACTAAGGAAGAAACTAGTACCTTATGTTAAAGTTTAGCTGGAGGAAAAAAGGTGGGGGTACATGGACATCATATCGACTTTTGCTTCATAAGTAGCTCTCTCTACGAGTTGGTTCCTCCAAAGAACTTTCACTGATGCAACTTCATTGTTCCTTAACTTCTGAACCTAATGGTTAAGAATCTCAATTGGGAACTCTTACTAAGAGAGACTATCTTGCACCCCCACACTTTTCAAAGGCACAACTAAGGTTGGATCACTGATGTACTTCTATAACAAAGAGACACATAAAAGATTGGATGCACCGATGCTAACTCTGCAAGCAAGTCCAGGTCATAGGAAACTTTCCTAATGCACCTCAGAATCTTAAAAGGACCAACATATCCCGGACTAAGCTTTCCTTTCTTACCAAACCTCATCACCCCTTTCGTGGGTGAACTTTCAAGTAAACCAAGTTATCAATAGCAAACTCGAGTTGTCTTCTCCTCCATCTATATACGATTTTTGACTGCTATGAGCTATTTTCAATCTTTCTCTAATTAGCTGAACTTTATCCATGACCTCATGAATAAAATTAGGCCCTATAAAGGTAGCTTCACCAATCTCAAACCACCCTATAGGAGACCTATACCTCCTACCATAAAGTGCCTCAAATGGGGCCATCTGAATGTTGGACTGGTAAGTGTTATTATAAGAAAACTCGATGAGAGGTAGGTGATCATCCCAATTACCTTTAAAATTTATCATGCAAGCTCTCACCATGTCCTCCAGAATCTGAATGGTCTACTCGGCCTGACTATCTATGTGCGGGTGAAAAGTTATGGTAAGCTTAAATTGAGTACCAAGATTTTTCTGAAATGACTTCAGAAATTGTGAGGTGAACTGAGCACCCCTATCAGAAATTATGGATGAAGGGACTCCATCCAACCTGACCAACTCCTAGATGTAAAGTCTAGCATAATTCTCTTCTGAATTTGAAGTCTTAACCGGTAGAAAATGGGCTGACTTACCTATTAGATCTACAACTACCCATATTGAATCATGCGGGAGATTCATATGAGATAAACCTATAATAAATTCTATGTTTATTTTGTCCCACTTTCAAGTAGGAATGCTGATGTCCTAAGTCATATCTCCCGGCCTCTAATGCTTAACCTAGACATGTTGGCAATTTGGACACCTAGCCACGAACTCTATGATGTCCTTCTTCATGCAATTCCACCAATAGAATTCCCGTAAATCATGGTACATCTTTGTGGAACCTAGGGAAATAGAGTTTGTGGAACTGTGCTTCTTTGTTAATATCCTCTTCATCAAATTATCCACGTATGGAACACACTATCTCCCCCTTTGGAGAATGTTTCCACCTCCTTCATGAGGACTTCTTCCTTCAACTTGAGAAATATTGGGTCATCATCTTGCCTTGATTTAACACGCAACACAAGAGAAGACTCTAAAACATATTGAACTACAACTCCACCTTCAACTGAATAGACCAAATGAACTCTCACACGTGCTATCATATGAACATCTCTATCCAGCTCTTTCTTATCATCCTTAATATGAGCAACACTATCCATCGATAACCTGTGGAGGGCGTCAGCCACCATATTGGCTTTACCTGGGTAGTACAGTACACTAATGTCATAGTTTTTTGATAACTTAAGCCATCTTCTCTGAAGAAGATTCAAATCCTTATGACTAAACACATACTATAAGGTTTTCTGGTTAGTAAGCACATCCACATGAATACATAGAGGTAGTGTCACCAAATCTTTAAGGCAAAAAATACCGCTGCCAACTCAAGATCGTGAGTTAGGTAGTTCTTCTCAGGAGCCTTGAGCTTTCTAGAAGCATAGGCTACAAATTTTCCATGTTGTATCAGCACGCAACCAAGACCAATTTTGTAGGCGTCGCAATAAATCACTAATCCATCTGAACCTTCTGATAGAGTTAAAATTGGGATAGTAGTGAGTTGATTCTTCAAATCCTAAAAACTCTTCTTGCAAGAAACAAATCACTGGAATTTGAACTTCTTCTGAGTCAATATGGAAACAGAAAAAGAAAAAGAGGGAAATCCTTCCACAAGTCATCTATAATAACCGACTAAACCCAAGAAAGTTCTAATGTTTGATGGAAAGGTGGGTCTTAGCCAGTTCTTAATTTTTTATATCTTTTGAGGATCAACCCGAATACCATTGCTGGAGATAACATGACCAAGGAATGTTACTGATTTCAACCAAAATTCACACTTGCTGAACTTAGTGAATTACTGGTGGTCTTTGAGAGTCTAAAAAACTATCCTTAAATGGTTTGTATGCTCATCCTCGCTCTGAGAGTAGAAAATGATCTCATCTATGAAGACAATGATGAACATGTCCAAATACTATTTCAACACCCTATTCATCAAGTCCTTAAAAGTTGCAGGAGCATTCATTAGTCCAAAAGACATAAAAACAAATTCATAGGACCATACCGAGTTATAAAGGTTATCTTCGAAATGTCATATTCTATAACTTTCAGCTAATGATAACCAGATATGAGGTCTATATTTGAAAATTGGCTAGAACTCTGAAGCTGATTGAACATGTCATCAATCTTGGGAATGGAATACATTTTCTTGATTGTGACTTTGTTCAATTGGTAGTAATCGATGGATATTCTAATTACACTTTCATTCTTACGTACAAATAGAATTAGAGAACCCCATGGAGAGATGCTAGGTCTGATGAAGACTTGGTTTAATAGGTCTTTCAATTGTTCCTTCAACTCCATAAGCTCAAGTGGATCCATTATGTAAGGAGGAATTGAGATAGGTTGGGTATCTGGAAAAAGTTATGTTCTAATATTAATTTTCCTTTCGGGAGGAACTCTGAGATGATCTTTGGCAAACACTTCTGGGAACTAATTTATGATTGGAACTAACTGAAGGGTTGGGGCTTCGGAACTGGAATTGCTAACCCCAACTAGGTGATAGATACAACTCTTGGAAATCATATTTCTAGCGTCAAGGTAAGAGATAAACCGACCCTTATGCACTGAGGTATTACCCTTCCATTCTAGGACTAGTTCAAGGAACTAAAACCTAACAACCCTAGTTCTGCAGTCAACTGAAGCATAGCAAAAATGTAACCAGTCCATACCAAGGATAATGTCAAAAAAAATCATATGTAACTCTACTAGATCAATTGTGGTGACTTTCTATAAAATTATGACCGGGCAATTTCTATATACCCAACTAGCTATGACTGACTCACCAATAGTAGTAGAGACTAAAAAAGGTTCTAAGTGGAATTCAGGACTAACATCAAATTGTACTGCAATATAAGGAGTCACAAAAGAAAGTGTGGCTCTTGGATCTAACAATGCATAAACATCAATTTGAAAGAGTCGTAACATACCAATGACTACTTCGGGTGAGTTCTCCTAATCCAAATGAGAGAATAGGGCATAGAAGAAGTTCTTGCGGTGACCAACACTTGTGTCAGAAGTAGTACCCTGCTGAGCTGGGCAACCTGAAGAAGCTGCTAATGTAGTAGAGTGAGTCTTTCCACGTCCTTTTGACGGGTAATCTTTCAACCTGTGGCTCAATTAGACACAAACAAAACAACACTCACTAGGATGGTTCTTACCACACTTAGGGAATGTGGGAAAGAATGGCTATTGGAGATATTGCTTTATACTTAAAGCCAGATGCTCTATCTTTCTAATCAGACGGGGTCTGGGAGAGGAGCATTAGCTGAATAGGGTGCTGGAGTTGGAGATATATATAGATGCTATGAGTGATTCCCACCACCTAACTTATGTTGAGAATAGTAAAAGTTACCTTTCCTCACCCTCTTTCTCTCCTTTTCATTCTCCTTCAACTTCTCCTCCTCAATATGATATGCATGGATCATAAGTCTTTAGATGTACATGACATTGATGAGCATGGTGGTCCTATACTCCTTGACCATAAAGTCTGAAACTCCTAAAATGAACTTGCTCATCCAAGTCCTAGGTTCCCAAGCATCTCTGGAGCATATCTGGACAGCTGATTAAATTTTAGGCATACTCATGAGCTATCATGAAGTTCTGCTTCAGGTTGATGAACTCATCTACCTTTTCTTCCCTCAACTCATGGGAAAAGAACCTATCCAAAAACACTGTTACAAATTCATCCTACTCTACTAAGCCTATACCAATATGCCTGCTCTTCTTCCACTATTTGTACCGAATTTGCGCCACTTCCTTCAACTGATATACAACCAATTCTACACTCTTAACAGAGGTAACTTCCACAATTGGGGTGATTTTCTGAATCTTATCAGTGAAGTTTAAGGGTCCTCATCCACCTTAGACCCATGGAACTCTGAGGGATTCATCTGAGTGAAGTCGCGAACTCTTGCAGTAGCTGCATTTCCATTTGGATTAGAAGGTGTAATGGCCTACTGATTGACTTGGTTAGTTATAGCCTGAATTTGAAATGCAACTCTAAATTCAACATGTGTCGCCTACTCATTTTGAGGGTTTGCTGGAGCTGGTGGGGCTTGCTGGTTCCCATTTTCGTTCCTCCTTTCATTAGCTCTTCTAGGAGGCATCATCTATAAATGTGTAGAGCATGAGTTAGAAGGGCAGTTTAGAGTTTCACACTCTATAACACGATAAGAATCATGAAAGAAGGAAATTTTCTAAAACATCTTGTAGCCTCTTCTTCATAAGTGTGGCGCACTTCACACCCATGAAAAAGATTCTACTTAACGTGACTATCAAACACCCTAGGACACACCTAAACCTGATGCTCTGATACCCAGTTTATCACAATCTGAGTCTATCCCCTAAGCGCAACACGAAGCCTAGAGCCACAAGTGACCCCAAGCTAATCCATAGAATAGCATATTTCTAATATGATATAAAGCTATAAAGAATTTGAGCGGAAGTTGATTAAAATGCAAAGCATTCACTTATAGATAAAGAGATAATTTGATAAATAACATTGAGTCATAAGTTGAAACTAATACGACTCTATCTGAAGCCTCTACTAACTGATGAGCTCCTGGGACAACTTGCCAGCTAACTCTAAAGTCTGAAACAACAAAAAGACAACTGAATAAAATAAAATAGCTTCTGTCTAAGGAGATGAGGATTCACCACTGACAGTTGTTGGGAAACACTAGAGTGAATTTAATTGCGATGTTATGCTTGAGTACCTAATTCTATATCATAAAATGATATAATATAAAGAGTATGCAGTTAGTACTCTGAATGTACTAAGTATGTGAGATGTGCAATTAAGGTATGCTAGTAAAATCTGAAAAGCATAACTAAATTGATGCACAATGACCCAATCGGAATGCATAAATACTGAGGATAACATGATAATTGAAAATACTGAAAGTAATAGTAAAAACTAATTTTTAGCGTCATGCACACGCACTATAAGCAAAAACTGTAGTTGTAGTTGAAGAATGAAATTGCACTGTGGGAGAGTCTGTTTACTGACATATAACCACATGAACTAAACATGAAGTTTGATGTATATACCCTATCTATAGGACCCAATATACCTTACCAGGGTATAAAGGAATGGTTGTATGATCAATAACTGAGGCCTATTCGGGATAATAACCTATGGTGACACATAGTTTGGGAACCTGGATGCACTGTAACGCGGCCCACTCAGTGCTAACTACTACTCCTAACTGATAATTTACTATCTATTTACTAATAGTATATTGATAGCTCAAAAACTGATGTTATAAGACTAAGTCAAAACTATTTTATCTGAAAGTGTCCTGAGAGTCTATATAACCTGATAAACTGATAATACTGATGTTATTGAGAATATTGAGAATTCTGATAATACCGTAAAGTGTAGTTACATAAATCGTGAGAAAATCATGTGAACTTTGAAAGATCATGCTATTTTCTAAATAATGCTAGTTCATGAAATAATTTCCCTAAAAATCATACTAACATCATTGTTATGGAAAGATACAATACAAGATGAAAATAACATCATGAATACTGCATAATACTAGTCACAGAAACCTTAAATCATAGAGAAAATATAAGGAAATTCAACATAGAGTGGAAATCCTAAGTCATGAATTCTAGAAAAACTATATTGCTAGGGTTTTCTAAAAATAATTGTGACACAAGGTTAGAAGAAGACCCTTGTTAAAGTCCCATATACATAGAGAAGAAGATTATCTAGCTAGAGTTTGAATCCTTGGAGCTTTGATGAGGAACCCTAACTTATCTTGAGAGAATTCTTGAAACTTCTACTGTCTGTTCTGAGAGTCTAAGAGAGAATGAAAGGAGTCGACTAATTCCCCTAAATCCCTCTCCAAAATATCCTTATATGACGTAGTTTTGGAATTAAAAAAGTGGGGAGTTATGAAAATTTCCCTGAAAACTTGTACAGAAAATTGCCAGTCCATTCACCACGAGTCATACAATGGGTCGTGGGTTATCACCATAGTCCATTATGACCAGCCATTACATCTGGACCTAAAATTTCACTTTCTGATTTCCAACCATTGGATGGAAAGGTTCACCCATTAGAAGGTACCATGAGTCATCCTATGAATCTTGGTCAGTGGCTCAATATTGCTTCTTTTCTGATATTTCATCCTAAGGCTCATCAGGACGAGTCATTACTAAATGTCCTACAACTCATCATATAGTTTGTTGGTTTTGGGGAAAATTCGATAAGTTTCTAGCTTCCTCGGGAAAAGTGACATAATGACTCATCACTCCATCCAACGACCCATACCATGAGTCATTACAATAGGATTAGAATGACTTCTAGATTACCAAGGCTCATGTAACGAGTCTTTGGTTCATACCACGACTCGTCACATGAGTCATTTTGTGGAAATTTATAGATTTTTCTGCTAGCTCTTTCCAAGTATGGGGTCTGATCTTAGGGATTTTTGGGGTGTTATACATCTAAATTAAATCATGCTTTCGAAATGTGCGAGATAAACATGCCACATAATCTATGTTTATAATATCCCATTTCCAAATGGAAAATTCTACATGTTGAGCCAACCCACGAGGCCTTTGATGCTCAGCCTTAACCTGCTAAAAATTTTGACACTTATCCACATATTCTGCCACATTCTTATTCATTTCATGCCATAAATAAACCTCTATAAGATCATGGTACATTTTCATATAACTTGGATGGATGGAATACCTTTAACTATGTGCCTTTTCCATAATTTTCTCTGGGAAATTATCTACATTTGGGACACATAACTTTCCTTGGTAAACTCCTTCCTTTATCTAGAGTAAAAGAAGATCACCTAAACTGCTTCCCCTACACTTTTGTTTGGACGATTCAACCCTATTTTGAATAACCACACCGGCATCATCAGAATTCAAAAGTTGAATTGTTAGGCTTGCAAATTGATTAATATCTATAGTCATCTCTTTATTATATTCTTTGACACAAGACAAATATTTCAAAGACAATCAATTGAGAGTGTCGGCTACCATATTAGGCTTACCTTGGTGATAGAAAATATTAACATCATAATCTTTAAATAACTTAAGTTATTTCCTCTACCTGAGATTCAACTACCTTTTCATGAAAATATATTATACTCTTTTATTGTTGGTAAGAATATCGATGTGAACTCCAAATAGATAGTGGCACTATATCTTCAACACGAAAACCATAACTACTAGTTCTAAGTTGTGGGTCTGACAGTTCTTCTTACGGTTCTTTAGGTTTTTGGAAGAATAAGCTACTACTTTTCTCATTTTGCATTATAAAACATCTAAGAACATCACCTAAAGCATCACAATATAATATAAAGCCATCGATTCCATCTAGTAGAGTTAATGGTCGTCCAAAAGTCAACGTCGTCTTCAATTCTTGGAAACTTTTCTAATATAAGTCATTGCATTGGTGGTTGGTCTTATTTTGGGTCAATTTTTAAAATAGATAAAAAATAGAGGATGACCCAATACAAGTCCTCTATAATACCAAGCCAAAACCAAGAAACGCCTAATCTTCATGAGAGTTGTGGATCTCAGCTTGTTCTTCACAGCCCTAATATTTTGAGAATCTACTTTGAAACACTCACTGAAAACCACATTTCCTAGTAATTCCATGAACTATAACAAAAATTCACATTTTGAAAACTTTGCATAAAGCTTACGATCTTGAAGCATCTATAATACCAATCTAAGGTGATCTGCATGCTCACCCTCACTCCCTGGGTATACAAAGATATCATCAATGCATACTATTACAAACATGTACAAATATTAAAGTGTCCATAGTGGGTTCCAAAAGTTGTCTTCAGAATGTCTTTTGTGTTTTTACATTTCAACTAATGGTAACTTGGTTTGAGGTGAATCTTGGAAAAGCACTTGGCATCTTGAAGTTGATCGAATAATTCATCGAATCAGGAAGTGGATATTTATTCTTAATTGTGACCTTTTTCAATTGGTAATCGTCAATGCAGATTCCTAATGATCCATCCTTCTCTTTGACTAATAGGTCCTGTGCTCCCCAAGGTGAGACAATGGACTAGTAAATCCTTTGTAAAGTATATCATTTAACTAGTCTTTTAATTCTTTCATCTCTGCTGAAGCCATCCTTTATGATAAAGTTGATATCGTTTTCGTATTGACAAGTACATGATTCCCAAGTCAATCTCCTTATTAGGAGGAATTCTTGGATGTTTATCTGGAAATACTTCTGGATATTTATTCACAACTGGCATAGACTGAAGAATCAGTACCTCAACATTTGCATCCCTAACTCGTACTAGGTAGCAAATATACCCTTTGAAAATAAGCTTCCTTACCTTAAGGTATGAAATAAATATTTCCTTAGGTATTCTTAAATCACCCTTCCATTCTAGGACTAGTTCATTAGGAAATTGAAACTTCATAACTTTTATCTGACAACTGAGTGTAGCATAACACAATGACAGTCAGTCTATGCTCATCGAAATATCCAAATTCAACAAGCTAAGATAGTTATAGTGTTTTATAGGTATACAATAACAATACAACCATATTAATTCATCTACCTACAACAGACTCTCCAACTGGAGTAGATACTAAGATTGTCTCACATATCGGCTCAGTCTCTATCCCAAATTTCTTAGTAATAAAAAAAGATCCCATACGATAGAGTGTATCTAGGATTCAGAAGTGTATAAGCATCAAAAGTGAAGAATGTCAATATAATATGACAACATCCAGAGATACCTCTATATACTAATGACTAGCTAATGCATACAAGCGGATTTGACCTCTATCTCTACCTGTGTCTTGTCCTACCGGGATTGAGAATTATAAGGAGCTGCTGAATTAGTAGATTTAGCTACATTACCAATTGTTCCATATATGGGTAGTCCCTAGAAGACCCCACCCATAGCATATATCCATATCCGTACAACACTCTCTTGCATTCCCCTTGTCATATTTGCTACAAGGAGGACGCTGTGAAGTCTTCTATCCTACATTGGCCTATAGATGTGAGCCTAGTACTCTAAAACTCTAACCCTAACTTGGTAAGAGCTCTTTTATCATGCTCCTTTATTTAGGAGATGGTGTGCTAGACGCAGAAAGTGATGGTTGATACGTCCAAAATTCACCTCTTAAGAAGTATAAAGCGGTCGTTGTCAAATATAAAACTTAATTAGGTTGGGATCAAATCTCAAAGGTTCAGTGAGAAACAAATATTAATAGTGAGTATTCAACTGATAATCAATATTTTTAAGGGGGCTTGTAATCAACAAAAAAAGTAATTTAAACTATAATAGTTGAGAATTTATTAATTCTAATCAATAGATGAGAATAAACTAGGACAGTGTTCTCCAAAATTTTATAACTTAGTAGATTTATTGTATTAGTGATCTATCCCGGTGATTTCATGAAAAATTGACAATTAAGTTCATCTAACATCTCTTGAACTATATATATGAATACCAATCCAAATCCTCTCAGACTTTAGGTGCTTATATTTTTGCCCTCGTCATTTGTCTTGGATTGACTATCCTCGTTAGAGCTCAAGTCTTAGATGAGGGTTGGTAGCCTAAAATCTCCATTTTTATTCTCCTTTTATAACCTAAACTTCTTTGTTCAAGAAAGTTGAGGATTCAGGCCAGTTTCAATGTTTGCAACCATTAAATGCGAAATTAAATGAAGAGAAAAACAATACAATGATTGGTCATTGTTCAAGAATTACTAATATCTTTACCTACGTTCGTTATTTCATCATGGTTTTCACAACCCTAGCTATGTAAATTTAGCTACTCATTATTATGTTGACAATCTCAAAATGTGTAAAAAAATTCATGAAATAAATTTACAATAAATGAATAAGAGAATATGAAATTTGTATTTATCAAAATGATTATCAAGAATCAAGAACATAAGCAATTATTCAATGCTTTGCTCTTTAATAAAGATCAATATTCGATGTTCCAATAATGGACAAACTGTTCTCTTTCATAAATAATGCATAACTTATTTAAGAAACCCTAAGGAAAACTATTTAGACATAACATTTGTAGACTAATTAAAGTAGGAAAACTTGGTCGCATCAGCACTCCATGGTCCATCATTTAGAACCATATTTCATGGAAAAAGGAAATTGTCCATCGTTAGCCTCTGTTTGACTGATCTCTGCAGATTTTGATGATTAAAATCATGACTCATCCAAGATTTCTCGAGCCATCATCTTTCTTGTGGTTTGAAACCCACTATTTTGCACATTTGTGAAACTTTTCCCATGATAGACTAGATGGTCCATTCTTTGGTTTCATAGCCCGCCAACTTGATCTGAATTTGTCTATTTTTTGAAGCTATTTCATGACTAACAGGATGGTCTATGGATCATCCATGATTTATCCTTTACAACCACGGGCCCAGGCTTGTGCTTTTCAAGCTCAAACTTCCAACTTTTGCTTTGCAACTTGTTCACCTGCACATCGACACAAAATACCATCGCATCTACCAAAAACATAATTACGAACTACAAAAAACCTAAGTTAAAAGTGTCTTTTTATGCCAAAATTTCCTGGCACATCAACACCCTCAACTTGAAATGTTTGCTTGTCCTCAAGAAACTAAACAAGACTCTATTAACAGGATGCTTTGGCATAAGAAAACTAGGAAATTTACGACAGTCACATGAACCTTTATCAACCAATTTTTTTCCTCACCCCTCTTCTTTTATCATAGAAAACATAATATTCTTATTAAAAGTTCCTCAAGCAGAGATTTAAGGATCAGAGAATGGCAGATGATAATGCATACACTAATGATACTAAAACATAATAACTAGATGTTAGACCATGTCACCTTAGTGCCCTCATTAACAAAAAATGTCCCACACACATATATTCAAATAAGACCAGGACAATAGAAATGCTAGCGCTTACTCTCACAAAGAAGCTTAAATAATGCACATACATATACCATAGGTTTGGCCTTATTTTCCATGCTTCTATCTTCGGATGGTTGGATTAAGATCAATATAGGACTTTATTTGTCTTGTAATTTAGGCTTGGGGACAGGTATGGTAGATTTGGGATAAGAGACTTGACCCTCCTTGAACACTACACTTTCTTTATATATTCTTTCATTTATTTCTAAGCACTTTTCTTCCCTTCCTTTCTTTATTTCAATATGCTTCGGGTGTGATTTTATTCTTGGAACCAGAGTACTTTTCATTTTTTGCCATCATTTTCTATATTTTCTTGTTTACTTTTATTTTCAAGTTTCCTTTCTCTTCTTTTTTCTCTTTTCTCCTTTTTTTAGGTCCTTTTCTTACCACACTTTTTTTCTTTTTGTCAACTAGCCTCCTCTTTCATGGCCATCACTTTGACTTTACTTTCTCAATTCAGCCACTCTCAACTTAGGCAATTTTCCTAAGTTTAAGCCTAGTATCCAAGGAGGGATTGGGGCTATCACGACCCGAGTCTATACTCTGGATTAGACACGATATTTGGTGTCACAAGTGACCCAAACCTAACCCATGATATATCATTACACTGGTAAACTGAATAAACATAAGTGGAAGATTTAAAAATACAATCATTCAAGAAATACTAATTTGACAAGAGTCAATATATCAAAGAAACAATACTGCATAACTGTGTCTGAAAGCCAACTACTAACTGATGAGTTGCTGGGACAAGCCCCAAGCTAACTCTAGGACCAGTCGTTGGTCCTAGGCCTGGAATTTGGCTGACCAAAAACTGGCAACGAGGGGGACCATGACATGAACCAACGAGTCGTTGGTACTTCTCATTGCCACTAGCAAGAAAACTTGGCCCCTTTGCAACAGATGACAAAATGACTCGTTGGTACTTCTCATTGCCACTAGCAGGAAAACTTGGCCATTTTGCAATGAATGACACAACGACTCATTGGTAGAACCAACGGGTCATTGTGCCTGCTTGTGGTCAAAACTGGTATAATTTAGGGATTTATGGACTTGATGTCACGGTTGGAAACAATGACTCATTGTGCGATTCAATGGGTCATTGTTGCCTCTCGTTGTTACAGGAAGAAGATTTTTAACAACTTTTGGACTCCAACTACTGACTCACCCCATAAGTCGTCACATCAAATGACGACTCATCATTTGACTCGTGGGTTCCCAAAAAAGGCATGATTGATATCTAAGCTGGTAAGGTAACGAGTGATAGGACGACTCATTTCTCCTCACAAAGAGTCATTCCATGTCTCGTTGGTTCCAGAAGGACATCTGATAGGGTTGACCAGGACCCAGACAATGGGTCGTTACTGTTGACAACGACTCGTTGTCTCTATTGTTCTAAGACAAATTTTCTGGTTTCCCCCTGGTTTTTCATGCGATGTTTGAGTTTCTTCTAGGAAAGTTTTGGGGTGTTACAACATCTCCCCCTTGGGATCATTCATCCTTGAATGAAGGCTAAAACTGCTGGAAAACTAGGAAAAGAGTTGCAATCCCCAGACTGAGACTCTAAATTGATTTTTGAAGGATTGACTGACTCCGAACTGATTTAAACATGCTAACTGAGTTGAAGCAACTAGGATGCATATTGAAAATCTGAATAGAGATGATGAGTACTGAACTGAATAGATTATTGAGGAGGAATTTGATACCTACTGCTGGAACTAAACTGGAAGGGAATAAACGAGGATATTTGTCCATCATGTCTTCTTCTGCCTCCCATGTGGCTCCCTCAACTAGCTGGTTCCTCCACAAGACCTTTATTGAAGTGACTTCCTTGTTTCTCAACTTACGAACCTGACGGTCAAGGATCTGAACTGGAATTTTTCATAAAAAAGACTACCCTTCACTTCCACACTGTCTAGTGGCACAACTAAGCTCGGATCACCGGTGCACTTCTTCAACAGTGACACATGAAATACTGGGTGCACATATGCCAACTCCAAAGGCAATTCTAACTAGTAGGCCACACTGCCAATTCGCCTCAGAATCCTGTAGGGTCATACATACCTTGGACTGAGTTTCCCTTTCTTTCCAAACCTCATCACCCCCTTCATGGGTGAAATTTTCAAGTAAAACCAATCATCTACAACAAATTCTAACTCTCTCCTCCTCACATCAGCATATGTTTTCTGTCGGCTCTGAGCTGTTTTCAACCTTTCCCTGATAAGTTGCACTTTCTGCATAGTTTCATGAATTGAGTATGGTCCTATCAAGGTAGCCTCACAAAATTCAAACCACCCAATAGGAGACCTACACCTCCTATCATATAATGTCTTAAACAGGTCCATCTGAATACTATAATAGTAGTTGTTGTTGTATGCAAACTCGATGAGAGGGAGGTGATCATCTCAACTGCCCTTAAAGTCGATCACATAAGATCTCAGCATATCTTCTATGGTCTGAATAGTCTACTTAGATTATCCATTTGTCTAAGGGTGGAAAGAGGTGCTGAGTTTGACCTAAGTACCGAGTCCTTTCTGAAATGAATTCTAGAAATGTGAGCTGAACTGGGTACCTCTATCTGAAATGATAGACAAGGAAACTCCATATGGTTTGACCAAATCCTGGATATACAGTCTAGCATAATTCTCAACTGAGTCCATAGTTTTAATCAGGAGGAAATGTGCTGACTTGGTCATTCGATCTACTATCACCCAAATTGAGTCATGTTGCCGGCGAGTACAAGGTAGACCTGTAATAAATTCCATATTCACTTCTTGCCACTTCCATGTGGGTATGCTGATATCTTGAGTCATACCCCCGGGCCTTTGATGTTTAACTATAACCTGCTGGCAGTTTAGGCACTTAGCCACAAATTCTACAATAACTCTCTTCATGTTGTTCCACAGTAAATATCCCGTAGGTCACGGTACATCTTAGTGGCACCTGGGTGGATAGAATATCTGGAGCTATGTGCTTCTACTAGTATTTGTTGTTTCAATTCATCTACATCTGGAATGCATAGTTTGCCCTGGTAACGAAGCACACCATCTCCCCCTTTGGAGAAAGCCTCCACTTCTTTTCATAGAACTGCTTCTTTCAACTTAAGCAGTATGGGATCTTTATCCTATTTTGACTTAACCTTAACAACTAACGAGGATTCTGACCCACTCTACAGTACTACTCCACCATCAACTTAATCCACCAACTTCACTCCCAACCGAGCAAACCTGTGAATATCCTTCGCCAGTTCTTTTCTACCCTCTTCAACATGAGCAACACTCCCCATAGACATTCTACTCAAGGAATCCACCACCATATTTGCCTTGTTTGGGTGGTATAGTACTGTAACGACCCTGGCTGTGAAGTATTATCCGCTCTTGGTCCGAAGCCCAACACGGTTTTGTCTCCTTGGGTACGCTAAACCCAAAAGGCGCCTCACAATATTAAGTCCAGTCCACTACTAAATAGCCCAGGAATCTCCCTCTCTTTTCCAATGTGGGATTTTCCTAAGTGAGTAGGAGATGCTAACCCTTATACTCACCCCCCGTAGGGACTCAGCATCCTTGCTGAGGTTTGCCCCACCACCGTACTATTCGAGAGTCGGCTCTAATACCACCTATAATGACCCTGGCCCAACATTGTGAAGTATTGTTAGCTCTTGGGCCAAATCCCAACACGGTTTTGTTCCCTTGGGTATGCTAAACCCAAAAAGCGCCTCACAGTATTAATTCCAGTCCACTACTAAATAGCCCAGGAATCTCATTCTCTTTTCTGATGTGGAATTTGCCTAAGTGAGTAAGAGAGGCTAACCCTTACACTATTCGACCGTAGATGGAAAATGGAGGGTGGAGAGAATCTAGCGGCAGTCGGAGCTGGCCGGTGGCTGGTCGAGGTGGTGTTCGATTTTATCGTCGGAACAGACAAAAAGAGAGGAGGGAAGTTGGGCTGTGGTGAGTTTTCTGGTTATTGGGTGGCGTTAATGGTGGCTTGGAGGTGTTCGTTTGTTTACTGGAGATGGTGGAGACGACTGGTTTCTAGTGGGGAGGGTGTGTGCGGCAGATGCTGAAGAGAAAGGAGATTTCTTAGGGTTTTGGGGGTTTGGGGGTAATAGAAATAAGAAAGGAAGAGGGTCAAATCTGGACCGCAGGATCATATGGATGAACGATTAGGATTTAATTTAGAATTGGG
>JACEIK010001140.1:18958-30949 GCA_018107945.1 Datura stramonium
TGAAGATTGGTGAGTTCATCCTTCGGAACTCTCTAATCCTTGATGCTCCTGATTCATGTGAACTAAAACTAGTTGGTGTTAAATTCTGGCAACTTGACTAGGCAGCCACCAACTAAGTGAGCATCTGAATAGCTCCTCTGAACTCTGTCGCTGAAGTATCCATACTAGGCGGCTATAGAAATGGGGTCTCTTGGTTCCTTTCGCAGGTAGTTGGTTCTTTTCGGGCCCCAACGCTAGACCCTTGGACTAGGGTACGTGGCCCATTTTGAGTCTGTATCCTTTTTTGAGGAGGCATGTTGACTTCATTTCTCTAGTTGGTAGTGCATTTAGGAGGCATGATCTGAAACACGTGAATACACGAGTTAGGAGGAAGTATTTATAGAGTCAAACTCTATCGCTCGATCTAGAGTATGAAAGAAGGGAAGTATTACCTAACGCTTCATAGTCTCCTCATTATAGATGTGGCGCATTTCTACATCGATAAGAAGGACACTACTAGACGTGGCTTCATAGAAACCCTAAGACTCTTGAAAACCTAAAGCTCTTATACCAAGTTTTTCATACCCNGCATTTCTACATCGATAAGAAGGACACTACTAGACGTGGCTTCATAGAAACCCTAAGACTCTTGAAAACCTAAAGCTCTTATACCAAGTTTTTCATACCCAAGTGTAGATCCTGTCAGTCGATCGTCACTTAGACCACCTTCCTGATCCAAAAGAACCCTTGGCCTGGCTTACTCTCAGTTTAGATCTCAATAAAGAAATGTGGAAGCTGAAACATAATGAGCTCAATATAATAAAAGAGAATTTATTCTATAATTGAAATAAATGTTAGAAAGTAACAATATTAACTCAATATCTAACTCTATCCATGAAGATGCTAAACTAAAGATAGGTGCCAGGATAAAGCTTCCATGGCTACCTCAAGCTCTAATAAATAAAAATGAGTCAAAACTGGGACTCTCTAAATATAGGAGGCCTCACCAAAATCTGAATGTAGATGAAGTCCTAGTGAAGCGTCTGTTGCTGATCCGGTCTCTTGAGTCAACATTATAAGAAGATGTAGCACCAAATGGCGTCAGTACATGGAATGTACAGTATGTAAAAATAGCTGAATCAAGCAATGTTAGCAAGAACATCTCAAGTGAAGAACATAACTAGAAACAATAAACTTGACATGAAATAATAATCTGAAATTGCACTCTAAACTCTAAATGATGCATAGGACACAATATGATAATGATGAATGTGTAAAAAAGTTTATGCACTAAAACTCATGCATTAAAATCATCTATATAAATACATATGCAAGTACTATATATCATAGTAGGTTGAGGAGTTTCTCATAACCGACACCATCATGAATGAGCAGATGATGCCCAACTATCTTGCTCAAGTTGGCAGAGCTACTCAAAGCCTTGTCAGGGCAGAGAACGATCACAATCTTGGATTCATAACAATCAAAGTCCTTAAGAGGGACTATATTTGAGGAGTCGCTTGAACCAACAACATGATCCTATCCTACATTGACTATGTAGTTATGGGGCTTGCGGGTTGTCTAAAGCCTTTCACCCAACTCTATGCTAAATATTCCTCCCAAAATATAATTCTCATGTCCTTATGCTCTTTTGGGAAACATCAAAACATAATTATAAAACACTTTAGCTATACGTATAATGAATATTTAAAATCTCCTTGGACCTTTTCGCTCAAAATCTCTTTAAACTTCAATGAAGAGCCTTTCGCTCAAAACATAATTTAAAACTTCTTTAAAACATCAATGGAGCCTTTCTCTCAAAACCTTCTCAGGAATTTCAAAATAAGACTTTACTTAAACTTTTGAAAATCATGTAAAAATCATCTCTTTATGCTCAAAACCTCTTTATGCATACTCTCTTGAGCATATATTCAATCTCTGCGAAAACAATGCATTTACTTCAAAAAACATGCTTTC
Source organism: Datura stramonium (assembly GCA_018107945.1). Lineage (NCBI taxonomy): Eukaryota > Viridiplantae > Streptophyta > Magnoliopsida > Solanales > Solanaceae > Datura > Datura stramonium. The sequence goes on from JACEIK010001140.1 coordinate 20,915, forward strand.
AAAATCATACTTCTAAAAATCATGCTTTCATGCAACTAAGGTTCGTGGGATAAGAGACATGAACCAAATCATCAATCTATCAATCAATAATCAATAACCAAAAGAGAATGATCAACAATTTAATAGGAAAAGATGACAGTCAATAGACATGAACAATTACTCAATATGAAGAATTCAATAGAAGCAATTCACATATATGGACTAGGGTAGAATAATAATGGGTTAAATAACAAACCCTAGCTTTAAGCTCAACAATCTAAACAATGAATTTAGTACACGAGGAAGATAAGAATTCCTCACTGTAAAATATAACCTCAGACTCAAGCTTGAAGAACCCTAATTTGGAGAAGATGAATTCTCTAATTCCTCGATGAACTTGAGAGCTAAAGTCTACGTTATAATGGAAAGACTAGGAGTTTAGGCTTTAGGAATACTTAAATAACCCCTTTAGGAATCCCAAAATATTTTGGTTTTGGAAATAAAAGCATAAAAATTTAACAAATTTCCCTTAAACCCTGTCTACCAAATTCTGTTTGTCAGGGGTCACAACTCTTACCATGAGTTGTACCACCTTAGTATGACTCGTACTGAGTCTCGTAATAAGGACCCTATCCTGGACAATCTCTAATCTTCATTCTATGCTTTCTCAATACAGTTCGTACCTTCTTGGTACGAGTCCTAGGTTGCTGTCATGATCTCCTGGACTGATTTTTGCCTAAGTCTCTCATCCTCATACTATGAATCTTGGTACGATCTGTACCATGCTGTCACAGGTCGTGCTGAGACCCCTAATGAGGGAAATTTCAATTTTTCTACTAGTTTCTACTTCTAATCTAGGATCTAATCTTAGGGACTTCTTTTAGGGTTGTCACATTGGAATTCCAAGAAGAATGATAAATCTCTTCAAGAATTCAAAAGTAGCACCTTATAAATGGGGTTCTTCTCTACAAAAGTCTAATACTGAAAATAGACCTAGAAGCTACTATTTATAGGTTAGCAAAATTCAAAATTACAATTCAAAATTGGAAGCTCGCTTTTTGTCTGACGCCTCGTCGATAAGGTAATGGTCCGTTACTTGGGCCATCACTCTTATCTAGCGGCTACCTTATTTTGTACAATAATGACACCAAGATTGACAACCCATAATCTAGTTGATGCTTTCACTATGGTCGTAAAAACTCTATTTTCTTGTTCAGCTGTTGCTTAAGCTTGACAATGGCATTGACGTTCTGTCACCGGGTTGACGAGCCATAAGATTAGCTATCAATTTCCCTTGCATGGAATGATTATCTACTTAAGCCTGATGTTAAATCTAACGGGCTCTCACAATGTTGACGGATGATTGTCGCTCAAATCCACTCTCAATGTCGGGTAGTGTAAATGATCAATGCAAATATAGAACCCAACAAGGAGTTCGGGTTGAATCCCACAAAGACTACTCGAAGCCTTGACTATCTAGCGCGAAACAGTAAAGTATTACATGATTAGGATCTATTCGAATTGAGTGTAATAGAAAGTAACTACTACTACAGATTACAACTAAGCTAAGGTTGTAAGCAATTAGAGATAATTCTAGGAAAGTGACGTCAATATTAGATCGATCCCCCTAATCACCCAATATGAAAGAATTGAGAGTGGGCTAAGGCTGAACAACAACAACAACAACAACCCAGTGTAATCCCATCAAGTGGGATCTGTGGAGGATAGAATGTACACATCCCTTACCACTACCTCAGAGGTAGGGAGGTTGTTTCCGGTAGAACCTCAGCTTTAAGAAAGACAGACCCAAAAAACATAATAGCAGCACAAAAGACAAGATATAACATTAAAACAAAAACTAGTACCCATACTAAAAATATACAACAACAATACACTAGACGATAAACATGTAACAACAGCTAGAAGCAGACATCGGAGGACAAAAAACCATAAAAGCAATACTAGGCCTACCCCTAAGAACCAAGAAAGTAGTAACACACACAACTCCCTACTATCCTGCTACCCTAATCCTTGTACTCCATACCTTCCTATCTCAGGTCAAGTGAAGCTACAAATATACCATATCCTTTCTAATCACCTCTCCCCATTTCTTCTTCAGTCAACCCCTACCTCTCCTAAAATCATCCAAAGACAACCACTCACACCTCCATATTAGGGCAATCAAACACCTCCTTTTCACATGCCAAAATCACCTTAGTCTTACATCACGCATCTTGTCTTCCACCCAGCCACTCCTATCTTGGCTCGGATATTAGCATTTCTAATCCTATCACTTCTAATATTCCCATACATCCATTGTAACATCCTCATTTCTGCAACCTTTATCTTCTGCACATGGAAGTTCTTGACTGACCAACACTCTGCCCTGTTCAACATAGTTAGTTTAACCACCACTCTGTAGAACTTGACTTTAAGTTTTGTCGGCACCTTATTATCACACAAAACTCTAGAAGTGAGCCTTCATTTCATCCATGTTATACCAATATAGTGTGAAACATCCTCATTGATCTCTCCACTTCCTTGGATAATAAACCCAAGGTACTTGAAACTTTCTCTCTTTTAGATGACTTGCGTACCCAGCATCACTTCTTCATCCTCCCCATGCATCACATCACTAAATTTATACTCTAAATACTCGGTCTTAGTACTGCTCAACCTAAAGTGTTAGACTCCAAGGCTTGTCTCTAAACCTCTAACTAAGCATTTACGCTGCCGTGAGTCTCGTCAATCAAAACTATGTCATCCGCAAATAACATACACCAAGGCACCTCACACCTTGAATCCCTCGTGTCAATGTATCTATCACCAATGAAAATAAAAAAGGGCTAACTACTGATCCCTAGTGCAACCCCATCACAACTGAGAAGTGCACCGAATCTCCTCCCACCATCCTTACCCGAGTCTTGACTCCATCATACATATCCTTGCTCACACTACTGTATGCCACTGACACCCTTCTAGCCTCCAAACATCTCCAAAGAACCTCCCTTGGAACCTTTTCATAAGCATTTTTTAGGTAGATGAAAACCATGTGGAGATCCCACTTCCTCTCCCTATACTGCTCTACCAATCTCCTTATGAGATGGATGGCATCTATAGTCCAGCGCCCCAGCATGAATCCAAACTGATTTTCAGATATTGCCATGCCCCTCCTTACCTTTCTCTCCATCACTCTCTCCCAAACCTTCATAGTGTGGCTTAGCAACTTGATACCCCTATAGTTGTTGCAATTCTGAATGTCACCCTTATTCTTGTACAATGGAACCATCGTGCTCCATTCAATTCATCAAGCATCTTCGCCGTCTTGAAATGACATTAAATAACTTGGTCAACCACTCCATACCTACTATGTCTGCACTCTTCCAAAATTCCACTGGAATCTCATTTGGCTCGATCTCTCTACCCTTACGCATCCTGCGGATAACCCCCTTAACTTCTTCTACCCTTGCTCATCTAAAATACCCACAGTCGCGTCGTCCCTCTGAGTGCTCCAGCTTTCCCAGCACAATGTCCTTATCCCCTCCTTTGTTTAAGAGTTTATAGAAGTACACCTTCCATCTATGCTTAATAAGTGGCTCTTCCGCCAGCAGCATTCCGTCCTCATCTTTGATACATTTTACTTGGTCCAGATCACGCGCCCTTATCTATATCACCTTGGCTAACTTGTACAACTTCTTATGCCCTACTTTTCACTCTAATTCGACATACAAGTTTTAAAAAGCTATTGATTTCACTGTCATAACCACTAGCTTTACCTCCTTTTGTGTCGTCTTATACTCCTCCCTATTCTTCCTCTCTCCTCCTCATCCTTACTCTCTACCAATTTCACGTATGCCACCTTCTTCCCCTCCACCTTCTGTTGTACTTCCCTAGTCCACCACCAGTCCCCTCGATATCCACCCAAATGACCCTTAGAGACCTCTAACACCTCTCTAGCCACTTCCCTGGTGCAGCTAGCAGTCCTATCCCACATATTGTCTGTCTCCCCGCTACTCTCCCAAGCCCCTATATTAATCAGCTTCATCTCCATCTCCCGAGCTCTATCCATAGTCAAGCCACCCTATTTGAACCGTGTTCGAACATCCACCACCTTCTTCTTCTTTCCCCTTAGGATCTCCAAATCCATTACTAGAAACTTATGTGGGTTTCAAGATTCTCACTCGGGATAACCTTACAATCCTTACATAGTCTTCTATCGCCCTTCCTAAGAAGAAAATAGTCTATCTAAGTCTTAGCCACTGCACTTTGGAAGGTTACCAAGTGCTCATCCTTCATTTGGAAACTCGAATTGGCTACCACCAACCTAAAAACTCTAGCGAAATCCAAGAGAGAGACCTCTCCTTCATTCCTATCCCCAAAATCAAACCATCCATGCACATCATCATACCCCCTAGGGGTAGACCCAATGTGGCTATTGAAATCTCCCCCAATGAATAGCTTCTCAGTGTGTGGTATACCTCGCACCACCTCATTCAAAGCCTCCCAAAAACTATTCTTGTCTTTCTAGTTCAAGCCCTCTTATGATGCGTAAGTTCAAGACAAACCCCCCAATGACTAGTTTAATCCACATCAATTTATCATTGACTCTCTTCACCTCAACCACGTGCTTCCTAAGTTCACTATCTACTAATATTCTTACTCCATTCCTATTCTTTGGACCTCTTGAGTACCACAATTTATACTCAGCCACGATCCTGGCCTTGGTACCCCCCCCCCCATCTAGTCTCCTAAACCCAAGCTACATTGATCCTCCTCTTCCCGAGAATCTTCACTAACTCAATAGGCTTCCCCTTCAAAAGTTTCAATGTTCCAAGATCCAACTCTCAACCTAGAGACTCTCTTAACACCCTTGACCCCCCCTCCTGCTCCCACCCGCAATCGAGAAAAAGACCTCAAACCATCACCATAATCCGAAAAATAGAAACAACAGCTACTAACAGAAGATACACTACAGCTAGAATTCATGGTTGGACACAAAATCCATAGGCAAGAAAAAATACTTTACTGAACTAAAAGTGACTGAATCAAGAGTATGTATAAGCAAGTAAATAATATGCTTTAACTAAATAAATGAGAGGTACCAACTCCCGATTGATAATACCTAAATTATAGACATTCCTCAACTGTCTGGTAGTAGCAACAGTGGTTGTAAAGACCCACTATTACCAGTTGTCGTATGCTATTGATTCTGGTTGTACCTGTAAGAAATAAAACAACAAGGAAAAGAGAGAAGAGGAGGGGAGAAGGGATACAAATTAGAGTGTAGTTACTGTAGCTAGAAAGTATGTTACCGGAAGCAACAAAACTCGCTGGAGATCTAACTCGAAGTATGTATGGACAATCTGGAAGAAAACACCAAAAACCTGCCCGTTTCATCACCGAAAGGTTTGGTTTTGTTAGATCTAAAATGGTGGGTGGATCTATGTTGCCAGACTCCTATTAGTAAGATAGAGAAGAAATGGGATAGTGTGGAAAGATCTGTATAAGAGCCAAATAGAAGCACTTCCTTTTGACGTGAAAACACACTCACACATAGAGCAAGAACGAGCCAAGCAACAAAGAGAGAGAGAGAGAGAGAGATCGGTGGGTAGATCTATATCACTAGAATCCGACCAGTACAGTGGAGAAAAAATGGGACAATCAGCAGATCATTCAAGCTCTAAATTTTTCAACTCATAAACAAAACCCACTTCCCAGAAAAATGTCCTCTTAACAGAGTTAATTGGATGAATTGCTGAAGAATTTTGCATACCAAGAAACATAACAGCAGCATATATAGAACCTATAGCATTGAAAAAATCTTGTTTCCTTTCCCTAGAATTTGGTGCAAGCCTAAGTTTGCATGGTTATCTTTCAATAGCACTATAGTTGTGTCAATCTATTTCAATTTTTTCTAATTGAAGAGAACTCCATTCTACCCAATGGATTGTTGCCAATTTGGAATTCAACATATGTCTAGGAGGACCCATTAAATAAGGGTTATGCCTTGAGTGATTGTTGATTGATACTAATCCAACCTAAATTTTCTCTTTCAAGTCTCATAAAGGTAACTTAGAAAGATTGAATGACTCTCATCACCAATCACAAACTACAAAGAAAAAATCAATTAAATGTTCATAGGCCCAAACTCAAGTTTAACAAATTGGGATCATTAGGGTTCACAATCTTAGATTTGAGTTAAGTCACCCATGGCTAGAAAAAGAAGAAAAGCAAAGAAATAAGACATTCTTACTAAAATTAATTAAATCTTCACTTGATGAATAAGAATCTTCACGTACAAAGATAGATCTACAATCTACTTGAAACTAGGAATAAAACGACCTAACTTCTACTCTCTACTCTAAGTATGAACTAAGGAATGTAAAAACTACTGAAAAATTACAAGAAAAATATACTTATACTATTCCCCAAAAAGCTCATTTAATTTGAACATCGGAGTGCCAGCGTGCAGGGATGGACCGTCCTTTGAACTTTATTTTACTGTTCTTCTTCTATTCATTGACCTATCATCCATTGAGATATGGACCGTCCTTTGAGAGGCAGACCTTCCTTTGGAAAGATGGCCCGTACTTCACTCAGTACTTTAGAAATCCCATTCTGCCAAGCTTTGGTCAAACCTTCAATTGACGAACCATTTTGAAGATGGTCCATCATTTCAACCGAACTTTAAGGACCTAGTTTAGTGGATTTCTGGAATCTACAGCTGGGAAGGGATGGACTAAGGGGCGGACCGTTCTTCAGACAAACTGTCCATTTGTTGCTTCGTCTTTTGAGCAGTTTTCTAGCTTAAACTCCTTTCTTGTTCCAATATCTTGAGTTCCTAAAACATAGCATAATAAGGTTAGTTTCTACTTAATTTAACTCCTAAAGGCATACAAAATTCTATGAGATGAAGCAAAGATGTGTCTCTACTCCCCAACACATCAATGGACCGTCAGAATGGGCGTCACTTTGACCTTCTAAGCCTTTTTCATTCCATCTTCAACCAGAGAATATTTTACTTTACATTCAACACAAACGCAATCAAATCTAACAAAAGTTTCTCAATAACATGCATTTATTCATAGTTAAAAGCATCAAATGCACCGCCAAATGTCGGTGCATCAACACCCTTAACTTAGAATATTTGCTTGTCCTCAAGCAACACACAAATCTCAAAATTAAAGTAAAAGAAACTTAGGATAAACTATAGTAGTTGTTAGGTATAAAAGAGATTATTTCACAATTACAACTCCCTTTTTACAAACAAAACATGTATATATGGCACTCACTTAACATATTGTCTCACCAGGATGTAAAGATGACATTATGATATCAATAGAGCAATTTGCATACTCCAATAGTGACCATCGTAACAACTAGAAATTAATAGTGATTTTCTAGTGCCTTCATCACAAAAAGTCCCAACTCACATACAAAGTTATTTACATGGGGACTAGAACAAAACACTCACTCTCGCAAGAACATTCACATATAGTACCATAAGCTTCCCTTATTATCACTGCTTCAGGTTTTCGGAAACTTAACTAGGATCACTATAGGACTCTCTTGGCTTGTAATGTAGGCTTCGGGACAAGTATGGTACATATGGACAAAGTGACTTGACCTTCCTTGGCACTACACTATTTCTTTTGCTCCACTCCTATTTTCTCTCTTTTATTCTCCTTTATTCTCCTTTACTCATTTTGCTTTTCAACTCACAGGTGTGGTTTTCACTTTGATTTTTTTTCTCTCTCAAAGTACCATTATTTTCTTTTATTTTCTTTTCTTTTTCTTTTCATTTGCACTTTTTTTTCTTTTCTTTTCTTTTTCTTTTTCTTTTTCTTTTTCTTTTTTCAACCATACCACACCCACTTCTTTTCAACCATCAGCTTCTACTTTTCACACCCAACCTTTTTATGCACCCTTACAATAGCCACCCTCAACTTAGGAGATTTGCCCAAGTTTAGGTACACAATGTCCAAGGAGGGACCAGGGACAAAGCAGGTTCATTATAAAAACAGTGTAAAGGTACATAGGCTAATGAATAAAATTAGGGATCAAGGGATTATTAACATTGTTTGGGCAGTCATATAGGCTCAGTGGACTGATCATAAAAATGGCCTATGATCCTTTCCTAGTCAGTTACCCTATGGCCTTCCCAAGATAAACCAGGAAAGTTTTAGATGCATGCACAAGGTAAGAACAATGGAAAATTAGCTCACACACACTTGGCACAAAATTGCACTATCAACTACTAACTATCAGAATATGCTTTAGCTTAAGTACAGATGCTACATCTATATACACTAATTTCATGCACCGATCCAACATGGTCAATATGTTACAAGGATACACATGCCACATCAAAGTTTGTAGGGGTCTCCCAATTCCAACAATTTAAGCTAAAGAGATTGTTGCCAACAACTGCTCTAAGTTTACCTACTTTTCATTTATAGACACAACCACAAAAAACACAAAAACAATCTAAATATGTCAGTTCTACTAGGTAGCACACTTGAGGGAAAAGAAGCACGGGAATAAAAACCCTTAGGTGGTGTGACAGACTTACAAGTAGCCCACTGATCTTGGGCATGATTACGTTCTCATGTGCTATTTTATAACTTAATTTAGTCATGTTTGTCTAATTATACACTTACATTCTTATGCGATTTTTTGTAAATTTGGGTATGCACTAACCAACGTGATTTGTCCTTGTTTTGTAGGTGAAAAATGCATATGAAGGACTAAATAATGATGGGTGAAGTGAAGGAATTAAGTTGAGAGTGCATGGAAATGGATGGAAAGAAAACGTGACATGGCAAGGCTGGCCGCGCCAGGCAGCATGCCACGCTGGGCGTGTGCTGCGCCCAGCACTGTGCCACGCCAAGGCCATGTGCGAGATCATCCCTCCAAGGTGACTGTGCGCCAGCGTCCATGCCACTCTAGGCACTGCTGCACTCCACAGGCTGTGTCACACTTGCCATCGCGTAGGATCAACGTCATGCCACACCGGCTGTTGCGCCATGCCTCGGCCAAGCAACTTTCAAATGCAATTTCGAGTGGGCTTCCGCGTTACCTCCGTGGCACGGAGGCAAATTGGCGTGTTCACCTCCATGCCCCGGAGCCATTCCATGACAGGAGAAAAAATTGCAAAATCTCATTTACTATAAATTCAACCCTTAGTTCCTAAATTATTTTGTCATGAAATATTTTCTGGAAACCGTAGAGGAGTGAAGGGAGAAGTGAAGAACTCACTTAGGGTTCACTAATTTTACATTCTCTTTTACCTGTTCTTTTAAGTACTCTACTTTAATGATGTTTTTAAGTTATTATACGAACATGAGTGGCTAAAACCCTTCCCATAGGGTTGAGGCCACGTGATATGATTGTAATGCATGAATTCGTTTTGGTTTGAGTTGTTAATTGTTGTTTTGTATTACGTTCTTTATTATGGTTGTTTTTATGCTTAATCACCATGAAAACATACATGTTAAGCTAGGTAAAATCTTGAAAGAGTAACCCTAGGCAATAACATAGGAATGTAGCGAGCACGTTCTTATCTTTCGATATGATTCGCAATTAGGATAAATAATATACCTAACCCGCCTTGCTTGGTTGATAAAATGGGATGATAGCAAGATACCGGCTTAGAATTTTCATTCCACCACTCATAGAAATAGTTGTGAAGCTAAGTTAGGTTAAATGATTACAGGTACGAAAGTCCCTAATCAAGAGCACAAACCTCGTAAACCACATCCATGTAGTTGAATTTCCCACGAACTAGGATGTCACATCCCTGTTCAACGATGTAGTTGTGAGGTTAGTTTGTCGAATTTAGAGGCTCGAGAGACCATGTACATCGCATTTCCAACTATGTGAGACAACAATTGATAATTTCACACGTGAACCATCACAAAGTGTAGCATTGCATGATTATCCGGCCTTAGCTCTACTTGCTTATTATATCGTTTCCAGATTGTTTTGTGACCACCCCAAAACTTAATTATAATTTACCAAAAACTTCTATAATCAACACTTGTGAAGGTTAATCTT